>LPNX010003769.1:532425-554389 GCA_001517045.1 Pseudotsuga menziesii
CTAACAACTTAAATTATCTCCATGTGTTGCCCATTGGGTCAATTTGGTGCTGCTCTAGGATATTGGAAAAAATCACTTTATCAAAACCTAATGAGAAAATTCATAGGATATAGAGAGCTGGTGCATCTTGCAACAAACCATCACACAATTCGCTATCAGTTTCATTTCTCTTCAATCCCCCCTCAATTGTAAGTTGGTGATGAAGAGATTGTTTACATCTGATGAGTGGGTTGCTATAGTATTTAGCAAGATGCCAGAAAGCAGGATATTGCTAAACAACTATACCAAGATTATTTCTGGGAAGGAGTCGAAGAGGTATGAAAAAATAGTGAACCTTTCATAAAGGTTTTTCGCTTGGTTGACAGCATTAACCCCCATAATGGGCTACCTGTACGGGGGTCATGGATAGGATCCAAAAAGCTATACGTTCTTAATATCAGGGCAAGGGAGAATGGGATAATTTATTTCTTTTATTTTTTTCCTTATTTTGTAATATTTGATGAAAAAACACTAGAATTATAAAAACTTGTCATTCAGGTTTTGAGACAGAGTCAGGCATTTATTGCAAACTTACAGTGGATGAAACAGTTGGAGAAGATGTGGACACAATTTGCTTGGATAACATTAACCCCATGGCTACGCTGGTTTTATTGTTGAGAAAGTGAAAGCTACATATTCAGGGTGCTTAAATATCCAAGAAGTTTGTGCAAGTCTTCCATCCCTGTTTTTGAAAGTAAATTTCTTTTTGATAACAGGTGGTGGTGCTGCATTTGGTATTGAATGACCACCAAGAGGATCTGAAGCTCTGATTTTCAGATCTGAAGCTCATATTATTTGGAAAGCAAAGGTATAGTTTATATTACAACATAATGAAAATTAAATAACATACATACAGTAGCATAGCTAAAAATATGTACGAGAAGGTTAGCAATGGAGTATATCCTAAGCTCTTTGAGTAAATGAGAGTTAGAAGAAATCAAGAACATCTAGAAGAATTTATGGACATATGTGTATCTGAGTTGATGAGTTTGAGATTCATAGATGGTGGTGTTCTACCTTGCAAAAAGCCTTCATTTTCACAAAGCATGCCTTGAACTGGTGTATTTCCATGGCAGAAGAGCTCTCAAACAGAAGAGGAGGTAAGAAAATGAATAAGATCAAATTTGGATTTAGATGAACCCCTGTAAAATGGAGGTTATAGCATAATTTAGAATCAAAGTTGCAAACAACAACTTTTTGCATACAAGTGAAAAAACTTAAATAAAAACTGATAAAAAGAACACAAACCAAACCGAGTAAGCTAAACACATTCTACGACCTTGAAAAATCGTTAGTAACTGCAGATCTATGCAAATCGTAGAACGTTTTACTTATTTCCAAACGATCCAGTTCTACAGTTAAATTGTACTTCAAATAAACAAAGATTGTGACTCACAGGCACGAATGCTGGCACCCAATTTTCCTAGTCCACTATGTGTCCCATATTCTGTGAAGGAGCATAAGTTATAACAAACATCAATTTTCAACAAACATCAATATTCATAATCTTGGGAAGTAGAAAACAGTATTATGAACTTTTAAACCATTTTGAATTCCACCAGACAAAAAATAAAGTTATGCCCACATTCTCTATTGTGAGATATAAACATGGATGTCATTGTTATTGAACAACACGCACATGGATTCTAATAGGAAAAAGTAGAAAAAGTCAGAAAGGAAGAATTTGGTGCACCTAAAGCTCCAAGGCCAATCCCCAATAATAGCAAAGCAACTGTGTAAGGGACTCTGGTACCAGTAAAGATTTGTCTTGAAGCCATCCCCAGAACCAGACATGAATTTTAGCAGAATTCTGCACCATAATGTTCATTTTGGCCATACAGGGGAGCTCTGTTCTCTAAACCCACACAACAAATTGAATACTTATGACAAACAAAACACCCTTAGTATCATTGACAAAATCAAACTTATGACAATGGTTGATATAACCTTAATTTATCTTTTCAAGGAAAAGAGGAATAACACACAAATATATCCAAAACCAATATGTCACGAGCACAAAGAATCCAGAGCGTTTTAAGTTTTAACCGAAGAACTTGAGAGAGTTAACGAAGTTTAGCTCTTTGTCTTAGGGTCTATTTTGCCCAGTTTGATCAATAACAAAGGACTTCTGATCATTATGTTGCCTTCAACAGCTGAAGGAGATTACCTACCAGGTTAACAAAACATTAAATTTGTGTCAATATCATTATCACCCTAAGTTAAATTTGTGTCAATGATCTTGAACTGGATCCAACCTTGCAATGGAAGAATCAAGCATGAATATTTAAGCATACCTATTACCGACAGTTACCTTGACATGTTGTCACTACCAGATTCAGATAAGATTGTGAGCCTCCTCACTGTCTTCATGAAGTTTCTACATTCAATAGAAAGACAATAAAGGATTTTCTTAGTTGCCTGAAAATCCACATAAGGAATTATTCCTAATTGCAAGAAGAGGAGAACCCACTAGGAAAGTATTCTTCTAACTACACAACATTTCTCTTGCATTGTAGTTGCTCGTGCTTCTCATTTGCTTAGAAAAAAACAGCATTGACATGATATACATACAAACATTTTGTAAATCAGAATACCATAAGATTACCCTTAGTCCAAGTCCTAATTTAGTAAATGGATCAGATGTAAATTTTGAAGAGAGATAAAAATACCCATAAGGTTCCTCTCCAACATGACTCAGAATATTGCCAATATCCTTATAGAGAATACGGTTTGACAGCTCCAAATATTCAATACCAAACATTTTGCATAACCTGTCATAGAGCTGTTCATAACTGCTGAACATTGTTAGATCAAGGGTTCGACCTACTTCTTCAGCCTCACTAAAGACTTTGCAGGGGAGAACTGGATCCTCTTATGTCTTTTCATGTGTATTTTTCTTCAAACTGAGTATACCAGTTTCATGTTTAAACCTCTGAAGACTTTTGACACCATTGGTTCCAACAGCATCCAAGCTATTCCCATTTTGGTGCATAATGCTAGAATTATCAGAGATTTTTGATCCTCCTGCCTTTTCTTTTATCAGCTTCTGAACCCTATCCTCAGCTTCTTGATTTACATCAGTTGAGCTGTTGTTTGTAAGCCCAGGTGAACCAGTGTCATTGAAGGACTGAAAACTAAGCCCATCTGCAGAGCTAACTGCAGACTGCTGCTGCTGTTGAGATCTTGGAGATTGGTCTGTATGTATAGGCTTCCTAAACAACAGAAAAGGTGTGCTCTTAGACATAGAGCTAGTGGTGCACCTACTGATTTTATGCTCACTCTGTGATGAATTTACCATGGTCAGCAAACAAGATAGACTGTTGTGCACCTCAGACCTTTCGAGCTGAGAAACGCTTCCTATATTGAGTTCTGTGGATACACGTGTGGACATAGCGACTAGTTCTTGGTGCTTCACATTATCTAACAACAATCTAGATTGGATGTTGTTCTGATGTATATCTGAGAAACTCATCCCATAAATAGTATCATGCCTGCAGGTACATTTTCTGAAACATTGTGCCAAGGGTTTATCTGCCCTAGCACATTATTGGTGAGAGTAGCCATTTGGAGTCCCATGATCCCCCTTTGGCCCTCAAGATGAAACTACGGTGGCTGAGTAACTCGGAGATTCTTCTTTGGAAGCATAAAGGGTGTCATTTGGATGGCAGGCATGTTGGAAACAACCTCTACCATCCAAGGGCTTACTCTTTTGACACTTTGTAACAACTCTGGCTCATCCCACGTTACCTGTTGCACAAAATTCCTAGCAATGATATTCAGGCAACGGTTACATGTTGGAGATTTGGATGGCTCAGGGTATTGATGCTAGATTAGCATATGTTTTTTCATGATTTTGATGCCTTGGTTGACGATGTGCTCATGGATAGTGCTTATTCTTGGTTCTATCATATATGGATGGTATCAAGTTATCAACATCTCTCACTAACCAAGTATGAGCTGCATACTGCGCTCCTGTAGTATCTGCAAGAGACCTAGCTTCATTTAACCTGTTCTGAACTATCTTGTCTTTACCACTGATTTTACTGGTTTCAGGAAGTTCTACATTGTAAAGCACAATAGTACTCTGGCACTCTGGCTCGCCCATTATAGGCTTTCGGTGTAGGACTAATCCTCCTGCAGCTGAAGCCAAATCTTGCAAGTATCCTTTTGAAGAGGCAACAAAGTCACCACCGAAATAAAAGCTTAGCCCTTCAAACAGCTTTGGTGCCTGTAATAGCGAAATATCAGAAAGGCTGGGGAGTATTCCTACTCTAAGAAATGGGAAAATATTGTTCGAAGGTGAATATTATAGAAAAAATTAGAATGTAATAGAAAAATTCTAACATTGTGGAGAATATAAGAATATTATACATTAGTTTTGTACATAAATTTGAACTACCATCAACAGTTTGGAAAGAGATCAATTTGTCAAAACATTAGCAATTTTACCAACTAGAAACTCTAAAATGCTTTTCCTTGGTATATTGCCACACCTTTTTCTCAACTCGAGCTCGGCCACGCTTTGGTCCCTCAAAGGTGCCATGGATATCATGAGTTATTTCAAATGGCTCTTCATTTATTGGATGCCCTGCTTCCATACATGCAGCAATCCTTGAAAACATATTTTTCTGTAAATGAGTATGACCATTAGATGAAGATGAATGTTTTGTAAAGTGAAGGAACTCTTAGAAATAATATACACCAGAAGCATTTAAGAAAAGAAAGTATATATAAGGACATTTGAAGGCATCATCCATGACTATCAGATAAACTTACAATCTATCTTAAGAACCTACTTTCCTTCCAAGATTGACATCAAAAATTTCAGTGTTCTTCTACAAGCACCATCTGCATCGGTAGATGCAACCACATGGGTCACAGTAGGACTCCATGTTTTTGATATCGTTGCACCAGTGAGTCTTGCAAAATTATGAAGTTGCTCCTGCATTAAAAATGAGAATTGCTGAGAACATATAGCACATAGTTTCAATGGGCAAGTCGATTTGAAGTTAAAACACACACATAAAGGGAAAACACATGCAATACCTTCTGAGCAGAATCCAATGCAGAACCACACAGAACCCATTTGCAATACTGTTCCAGTAGCCATGTCCAAGCCTGACTTGCCTGGGAACCTTTATCAGCTTGCTGTCTACCTGGACTTTTGTCTCCTCTGAAAATTTTGAATGGGTAAAAAAGACAGATAAGTGAAATCCAATAAAGTATTGAGATTTAAAAAGTAAATACTCCCACAAGTTAAAAGAAGATTTACAATATGACCTAAGCAGCGTTCCCTTATTAGCAAATTGCTGCCCCTTTCTTGATAGGGAACTGTTGTGCCTTGAACTTGTACGTGATCTCCTTTCATTTGGAAACATGCGTGATGAATGAGTAGGACAGAGCATTACAAAATTATCCTACAGAAAACATGGGAAACAAAATGGCACAATCCCCTCTTAGTTTTTCTGTCTGTAAACCTGAATAATGTTCTTCAGAAGACTTAGGAGACAAGGTTTCAAATTCTTACAACATCCCATTTGCATTCTAGAGTAGAAAGGGCACATGGGACATGAAAGCTCTTACGACACTTTGTGAAACAACAACCCTCCATTATATCATCGCAAAGAAACTGCAAAATTGTTAGCTTTGTGGAAGGCAATATGGTATAGTACTCGCCATTCAAAAGCTTCAAATGAGAAATATTCTGTCCATGGCCCTTGCAGTCCATGGCCCCCAAAGCAAATACCTCTATTTTTTGTGCAAGCTCATAATAGGACTGTGAAATGGGAATCCAAAACACCTGTTCCCGGACCTCTGGAGTTCTATTCACTGGAAAAATCTCTTCGGCTTGAAACCACACATTATTCAGCTGATTATCGCGTGCGCTAAACAAAATTCACAAAAAAATCTAACATAACCTGCGCACTTAAACTAGCCGTCGCTATATCGACGCCTTGACCGTTTTATAAGTCAACAAAAAACGGTGCCGTCGCTATAGCGACGGTCTGGCGTGGATACAGCGACGAAAGTCGGGGCTTCTTAAAAAAAATTGTAAAAATGCATAATTTACCCTTGATTTTTCCATGAAAGTAAAACTAACGTGGAAAACTAACGTGGAAAAATTGATCACATGTACTAGTGAGTGGATTGAAGATTTCTGCCATGTAACCCAGGTGTGTGAAAGGCAGAAACACTTTTTGGCGCCGTTGCTGGGGATAAATCTTTTTATTCCCGAGTAGGACTTAGCTTAACCTTTTTCTAAACAACTAAAAAGATATAAAATTTTTGATTGATCTAGTCTTTAAAAAACATAAAATTTAAAACTCGATCCATCTAGCGACTCCACTGTCTAACATCCCTCCAATAATTTCTACCTGAAGAAATTGCCATCAATTATTCAATCCTCTCCCTGAGCTTGAAAGGTTTATTAGGGAAATATTGAATAGGCATACTTCCCGTAGAAACCTTGAAGATTTAGGAGACCAATCCCTCTCAGATATCCATCACATATTTGTAGAGAGTCATATCTAACAATCTCAAGAAATCACGAAATTTTACAAACCCCTTGACTTTTCTCAGATAGCAGGTGCTCCCCATGACATTCCAAATGATGCTATAAAAAATATCCGCATATTTCAGGGAAACAATTCCATCACTACCAAGTCTCACCTCTGAAAGTTTGAAAAACACCTGGTCAGTTATTGCAATGATGCTGCCCATAACCATGAAGATGTCAAAATGAAGCTCTTTTCTTTATCCTAAAAAGATGATGTTGCAGAATGGTACTTTAACCTAGGTGATGATTCATTTAAATCTCTTAGTGAATTCCTAGAGGGTTTTAGGAAGAAATGGGGAGAAAAGAAAGAACCAAGACATTTGCTTCCTGCCCTCCATAACATAAAGAAGATGGAGAATGAAACCATGGATGAATTTAACACTAAGTTCAGGCATGTGGTTGAAGACCTCCCTAAAGACATCAAGCCAAAATATGCCTCCATCCTCGTATCCTACATCGAATCTTTCACTGGTGATTTGAGGTACTAGTTAAGAGACAAAGAGACGACCGATCTAAAAACTGCTCAGGAATTGGCTGAGAAAATAGAAAAGAATATGCATTCTTCAAGAAAGTCCAACATTCCAGGTTACACTAGGGGAAACACTTCCTACAACAAAGAGAAGGGTAAATCCGTTGAATCAAAAGAAAAAGGAACCTCTAAAGATCCCATGGAAAAGGTAACAGACATGATAAAAAACTTGGTTACTAGTTAAAACCAACTTATGGAAAATCATTTGGCACAAATGAATCATATGCAAAATAGAATAATCACAATGGAAAGGAATAATGGACCTAGGAAATTTCAGCCTAAACAGAATCAGATGTATTAAAAGAAAGCTCCTCAATAAGAACCTAGGATTCCAAACTAGTTAGACTCAGCTAACATGGTAGAAGAAGTAATTCCATGGTCTAGACCTTGTGATCAATTCCACCAAGAAAGCACTTGTTATAATGCAAGCCAAGTTATAAAACATGGAATTCCCGAGGTCAGTAATAAGGAAACAACATCAAGCGAGTCTGATCATGTGTACATGGTAGGCCAAACCTACCCTTTATAAAACCAGCATTGGCAGTAGGCCACGGATTACAGTTATGAGAAGGATCTCCTTTCCAACTTTTATGGTGCAATGCCTTCTCCGGAAATAATTCAGGAAATGAAGGACGCTAGATTAAAGGGTGTTGTTTATCAAAGAAAGGAGAATCCATCACAATATAAACAATACAATCCAAAGGTAACTTCTCCTCCTCTCCTAGATTCCCCTGTTATTCCCGAATCAAATGTTGATATGGGAGAATGGATAAGTAGTGCTAAGATTCATGTTTATGCAACTGATGTCCTTAAAATTCCTGGTCAAAAATAAAATTTGTCACAAAGCCATAGAGGATAGTCAAAGTAAAAATCATAATATTGTCAAAGAGGATCCTCTCCCTAATAATAATGCTATATTTGAAGCCGAACATATTGAACCTATGGATATGCCTATAGTTCTCAATAGTGTTGATCCGAAAAGGGAAGACCACCCACCTTTTTATGTCTCTCTCTTATTTGATAACCTTCTCCTTCATAACTGCATATTAGATTTAGGTGCTTCATCAAATGTCATGACAATAAGAGTAATGGAACAACTAAATCTAAGGGTCACCCGACCCTAGCACAACGTTTGTGCAATGGATGCAAGAGAAGTTGAAGTGGTAGGGATAATCTTAAATTTACAAGTTAAGTTGGCCAAGTATCATGACATCGACATGTCGATAGATGTGGTAGTGATAGATGTTCCAGATAATTAGGGTATGTTGCTATACAAAAAGTGGGCCGCAACTCTTGGTGGGAACATTCAAATGGATTGGACATATGCTACTATACCTGCTTCAGAAAACACTAGGGTGATACTCCATAGGGAGAAGTTAAGGAAACGACATGTAGAAAACCCTAAGAAGCCTAGAAATGAATTTGTTCATTTCACTGATTACTTTGGAAACTATGCTATCTTGTCAAATTTCATGGCCCCTATTAAGGAAAACATTAAAGATGAAAAGATAGATGAGGTTTAGCAAATGTACTTTGATGGGGCTTATTCCAAATCTAGAAAGGGTGCGGGCATCATGATCATCTCTCCTTCAGATAAAGTCTACAAATTTTCTTTTAGGTTAGAGTTTGAAGCATCAAACAATGTAGCCGAGTATGAGGCATTGCTACTAGGGTTAGAAACCGCTAAAGACACGGGGATAAAGATGTTTAACATAAAAGGTGATTTAGACTTAGTTTTCCTCTAGATTAAGAATCAATATCAATGCAAAAATGACAGACTAAGGAAGTATAGAAATGCCACATGGGACACTGTGGAATGGTTCGATGCACTTAAGATTCAAAAGATCCATAGGGAAATAAATGGGGTAGAATATAAGTTGGTAGTAGCAGCATCCACCCTCCAGCCATCATATGAAATTATTAGTGGGAATGGAAAAATGGAAATTAATTTCAGACCTTCAATTCCAGATAATGTAGACCACTGGCAGGTGTTTAAAGATGATGAGCAACTTTTGAGATTCATCCATAATCTCCAAGAGTTTGAAGGTTGCAAGATCAGTTATCAACAAGAGGGTAAAGAGTATCAAGAATGCAAGGATAATGAAAGGAATCGCATCCCGAGTAGCCTTATAGATTTCAAAAATATTTTTGATCGACAAGATCATCATAAAAAACAAAAAGAAGAAATACAAATTGGGGATTATATGGAAATAAACATAGGAACTGATAAGGACTCCAAGTTAATAAAAATTGGAAAAGGTACTTCGGAAAAGGAAAGAAACAATTCAATCAACTTAATAAAAGAGTATAGATATTTGTTGGCCTTTAGTTATGATGAACTTAAAGCCTATCGAGAAGATGTGTTTCAACACACTATTCCCCTCACAGAAGAGGCTAAGGAGGTCAAGCCTTTTTGATAAAAACTTAGGCGGTCAAGCCTTTCCGACAAAAACTTAGGCAAATAAATCCTAAGTTGGCCCCCATTGTGTAGAAGGAACTTCAAAAGATGTTAGTAGCAGGGATCATAGCACCTACAAGACATTCATCATGGTTCTCCAACTTAGTTGTTGTCAGAAAGAAGAATGGGTCAATTAGAATATGTATAGATTTCATAAATATGAATACATCATGCCTTAAAGATAATTACCCATTGCCTTGTTTCCGCCTTTCACCCACCTAGGTCATGTGGTAGAAATCTTCAAGCCACTCGGTGTGTCCTTGGGGGCAAGTCTCGAGTCAAGGCTGTCACCTTGTTCTTGACTCCTCCGCTTAGGCTCAACTCCTAACGAAGCAAAGGGGGGTAGACCCTATTAAGTTACGAAGGATGATTACTTAGTGTTGTGATGTTAAACTGAATGAGTTGTTTAGGAGTTTACAATTTAACTATCGATAATCAAAGATGGCAAGATGTAAAAGATGAACACATGAAAGCACAATACTGAGACACAATGTATATATAAAGCAAGAAATTAACCAGTGCCTTAGAATGGAGTTAGAAATAGAATCAATATGCTTGCATGTGCTTGGAGTGAATGTTTTGCGATTTCCTCTTGGTACGTTTTAAGTTAAATGTGAAGTATGAGTTGATTAAATAAGGCAAAGGGGGGACTCCAGATATACCCGAGAGTACTTGGAGTATGTCCAAAACTAAACCTTCATGGCTACCCGCAAGGAATATGTTGGCTGAAATGGAGTCTCTGGGGCTATTGTTCATAATGCACTCATTAGGGTGTGACAGAGATCGGCGCCCCGAGGTCACTTTTCAGAATTTCCCGCTTCCTTTGGGTATTTTGCCACCGTAGAGGTTTGATCTAGGTGTTGGATTTTCACCTGATGGTTTGTCAATTGGGGAGAGTGAGTCCTAATTATGCTAGTCACCCAAGTGCTTTTGATATATCTTGACTGGTTGGACGAACCGCAGCCAAGTGTAGAGCATACACACTGGAGTCTTGTAAATTTTAATAAGTTTTTAAACTGTGTGTTCTTGTTTAAAAGAAAACCCTCCAGGAACCTCTTTCGATCCAAGTGGATATCAATTGGGGAATCAAGGAGGGTTTAATTTTAAAGTTGCTGATAAACAAATGGTAGAAAAATCAAACAGATACACAATTCTAATTTCTTAATTAATCCTACCATGAATCTCTTTCCCCTTTCGGGTCAATCGGGAAATCGTGGGGTAAGTATTACGATTACTTTGAAATGTAAGATATCGAGTATGGAATTAATAATGAGATATATTATACTACCATGCATATTAGATCAATAATATCTTGAAAATAAATGAGCAAAAAATAACAAAAAGGACACCAATGCAAATTCCCCCAGGGGGGATGGGGAATGGGCTCGAAAGAGCCTATTCCAAAAATTATTTTATTTATTATTGGTTATAGAATCAGTGAGATGAAATTATCAGAAAATTATTGGTCCTTATACAAGCTGAAACCAAGATTTTACAACTTTGGAAAATTTTTGAGTTTTTAGTGAAAAGGGAGACCCCTGGGGGGATTTGAACGCTCCTGAGGCCACTTCGGACAAAATATTCCTTTATATTCTGTCAGAACTGATAAAATACAGTGAGCATGTTAGAATAAAAAATTCCCAAAATCACTTTAAGAGTACCTTTGGATCATCCTACCTTATCTCAGAAAAACTGAAGTTAAGACTAGCTAAAACAAACGAAAGGGAACCAAGGAAAGAAAGCTTTCCTTGGGATATTGGCTTGATTTTTGTGCAGCCAATGAAAGTGCACTGATATTGCATAATATTAAATTTTATAACAGCAAAAGGAAATCTAATGCATGTGATCTACAAGTTTTCCTTAAATTCATGCAAAAAGACGATTTCCCTAAAAGCTAGATCTAGAATGCTTATGAAATTTTTTTGAGTGCAAGATATAGACTATAGGCTATGAAATATCAGATCTATGTATATTTTACTTTGATGAAATATATCCAAATGAAATCAAAGATATGAACTGAACAAAGTAACCGGGTGAAGTGTTGATTTTGAGGGAGGAAGAGGAGGAAAGAAATGCTGGTTTCCTTGAAGATCCACAGTGGAGCTTTCAAGTGGAATGTCGAGGGACTATGCATTTTGGAAGGTTTTGAAGAGAATGAAGAAAAAAACTAGATCAGCATCCTCTCCAAAGTGGGAACTTGCAACTCAGCTGAAATCAAAGAACTTGCTAAGAAACTTGTGAGATCCGATTAGTACATACACAAAGATTCAAGATAACATGCATATAAACTTGTAGGACCTGCTAAATCAAGATCTCTAAACATGCATCAAAGGAAAGAGATAGTCAATAAACTTATTGAAAATCAACTTTCCTATAAAGATAATAATAAGCTTATTATCAATCTTAACAACGGATCTACAAGAAATTAGCAAAAAATGACCACAGATACATGTTACCTCAGTAAAACAATGGAAATAATCATCCACACATGTAATGGCGCCACACCGTATTGCCTCCAAAGATTTTCTTTAATTCAAATAAAGAATAACAACAGTACGATAGAATGAGCACCTTAATCCCAATTCTAACTAGCTTCGAAGAGGAGGCTGTGCCTGGATATATACAAATTACAGGCCATCAAGCCCAGGGGGGGGGGGGCACAATTCCTCATGGAATCAAGTGAAATCAACTGGTGGAGAGTTCATCAATGCAGAAATGAAGCTATACTAAGCCTACTTGTCAGTCGGGGGCCTGATTGAGCCGACACATCAACCCATACACCGACACATCGGCCCACAGAGCATCCAGGAGAGTCCACACGTGTGGAGGAGAGAGAGATGACGCAATTCCCCATGAAGACAGCTGTACATCAAATCTGGATCTGATTTGATCCCCTCCTTCAGTCAAGGATTTGTCAGATCCAGTCAATCTGCTCCAGATCTGATTGATTTCAGTCAAATCGGTTGAGAATCCATTGATTTATTGATTTTGGATTTGCTCCATTATTCATCAATTTATTAATTAAAATAATCAATAATTGATTTTTGGGGCTTTCTGACCTGAGTGATGGAAGATCATTCAAAACTTGGGAAAAAGTGGGTCCATGGGTTTACATGGTGCTCTTAGCTTGAAAATGAGCACCTACATGACTGAAACCGATTATTTGGCCCACTTTTATTACAAAATCAAATTTTCCAATTAAACTATTAAAAAATAGCCTAAGTTTTGAAAAAATTAAAATTTAATAAAAAACACTGAAAAAACTAAAAAATTGAAAAACTGAAAAACACCTAGGGGGACTTAGACATGTTCATATGTCTCAAAAATGATGTCTAGCATGCTCATACATTGACACATAAACTCTAATAACCTCAATAGGCCTAAATTCCAAGCCGACCACCCCAACGTTGGAGGTATGGAGTGAAAAACTCAGAAATTATCAGTCGTTTATTCAACAACCAATAATAACCAAGGGAAAAACACCCTGGGCTGATCGGATTGACAAATAAAGTCTAAGAGACCGAGTCTTTTACAGACACTATCATGCTAGAACATTTATTACAACTCCCCCATGGGGTATGAACATGTGATACAGTAGAACAAGCACTTCCCAGATGTACTTCCACAGGTCTTCTGAAGTCCGAACAAGTTAACCCTGTCCGGTTCACCAGGATCACTTGATAAAAAACCACTAAGTACAACTTAGGTGGTAACATGCCCGACATGGAAACATTGCTTCAAAGAGTAACGTGATTAGGAATGATGTCCATGTTGGATGGTTTTTCTAGTTACAACCAAGTGTTGGTAAATAAAGAGGATTAACATAAGACTACATTCACCACACCTTGGGGTACCTATAAATTTTTAAGAATGCCTTTTGGATTATTGAATGCTGGTGCCACCTTCCAAAGAGCCATGGATTTTTCCTTCAAAGAAATTATAGGGAAATAATTGAAATATATCAAGATGACTTAACTATTTTTTCGAAAGAAATATCTGACCACATAAGTCATCTTAGGTAGGTTTTCATAAGATGTCGGAAATATGGTATTTCCTTAACCCCGCCAAGTTAATCTTCGGGGTTGATGAAGGAAAGTTGCTGGGACACATCATTTCTAAGGATGGTGTCAAATTTGATCCTAAGAGAGTTGACGCCATTAAGAAAGTCCCCTTGCCTTAGAATCTTAAAGCTCTCCAGTATTTCAATGGTCAAATTAACTTCATAAGGAGATTCATCCGAAATTTAGCAGAATTCATGAAGCCTCTACAAAAGTTGTTAAAGAAAGATGCTAAATTTGAGTGGACAGATGAAGGGAAAGATGCTTTCAAGTATATCAAATATGCCGTATCTAGGTCCCCTATCTTGATCAGTCCAAATTATTCCAAGGAATTTAAGATATTTTCCTTTGCCTTAGAAGACACCATTGCTAGTGTTTTGATTCAAAAGGATAAGGAGGGAGAAAAGGAACCTATAGCCTTTATGAGTAGAGCCTTGCAACATTCAGAGTTGAAGTATACCACCATGGAGAAACAAGCTTATGCCCTTGTCAAGTCCCTTAAACATTTCAGAACTTATGTAGGTTACTCCAAAATCATTGGGTATGTACTCCATGCAGCTGTCAAGGATATCATGTCTCAACAAGATTGTCTAGGAATAAGGGGTAAGTGAGTTTCAAAGATTCAAGAATATGATTTAGAGTAAAAACTACTAAGTTAATTAAGGGACAGGGTCTTGTAAAGATGTTGAGCCAAGGAAATTAAAATGCCTTAGGAATAATCTGCCAGAACAGTGATTCATAACAAAGTGCATCAGATGAGCTTCAGAGATTAGAACAACACCCTTGGTATACCGACATCATTTTTTTCCTCCACAACCTTACATGCCCTGATCACTTACCTGGCCATAAAAGATGAGCATTAAGGTTAAAAGAAACTAAGTATTGTTTAAAAAAAGTTGGTTTGGGTTGGAGAAACCCCAATGGTTTAATACTTAGATGT
The DNA here is from genome assembly GCA_001517045.1 of Pseudotsuga menziesii. Taxonomy (NCBI): domain Eukaryota; kingdom Viridiplantae; phylum Streptophyta; class Pinopsida; order Pinales; family Pinaceae; genus Pseudotsuga; species Pseudotsuga menziesii. The sequence continues at coordinate 547,006 of LPNX010003769.1, forward strand.
GTCGATGAATCTGAGTCTAAAAAACTCATGGTTGAGTTCCATTTAGGATTTTGTGGTGGATATTTTGTAGCAAGAACAACCACCCATAAAATCCTTAGAGCAAGCTACTATTGGCTAAACCTTTTCTCAGATGTGCACAAGTCTGTCAGAGTTTTCCCCTAGTGTTAGTTGTTCACCAGAAAGAAAAAAATGAAATCCTTTCCTTTAAATCCAATAGTAGTCCAAGCCCCTTTCCAGCAGTGGGGGATTGATTTCGTCAGTAAGTTCAAGGATAAATCGAGCAATGGTTATTCTTGGATTCTTAGTGCCACTGATTATTTCACCAAGTGCGTATAGGTGATACCCATCAAGAAGGAAACCGATACCGTAGTCATGGATTTCCTAGAAGATAAGATTATCACAAGATTCAGTGTGCCAGCCAGAATCATCAGAGACAATGGCCTGTGCTTTGTTTCCTCTGAGATGTCATCCTTTTGTTTCAAGTATGGCATTGTCCTATCCCATTCATCCAACTATTATCCCCAAGGAAATGGTCTATCTAAGTCAAGTAGTAAAAAATTAATGACCGTAATCAAGAAAACTGTGGATGATAATAAAAAGGCTTGGGATAGCAAGATCAAATTTGCATTATGGACCGATAGAATCACAAAGAAAAGTTCAACCGAGAGGATCCCTTTTGAACTTGTTTATGGCCTAGATGTCACCTTACCTGTGCATTTAAAGCTTCTAGTGTATCAGCTTCTCCATACCTTTAGCTCAGATCAGGATGCCATTCAGAATGGAATCAACCACTTGATCGAGTTAGATGAGAGAAGAAGAAATTCCCTTGACCAAAGTATCAGAAATTCAGACAAAGTTAAGAGAACCTTTGATAGATCTACCCGGCATGGATCCTTTCAAGTAGGTGACACAGTCTTGTGTTGGGACAAACAACAAGAGAAACCTGGGAAACATGAAAAGTTTGACAGCTTATGGTTGGGGCCATATATCATTGATGAAGTAGCAAGAACAAATTATTTCTATCTAAATGACCTAGAATGAGAAAGATTAAGCCTACCAGTGAATGACTATCTCCTTAAGATGTTCTTCGCCAAGATGGTTTGATGCCTTTATTGGCATCGGTGGTTTCAGGGCCAATTTCTAAACCTTGCCCTGCATGTATTTTTAAATTTTATGTATCATATTGTTGTATTATAGATGTTTTGTACCATAGTACTAACCTTGAAAATTTTCTTTTGTATATTAGTATTGTAAAATATTTCTTTTTTGTACATCATAGACTAATTATGTACATTAATCTGCTTTTATAGTTGATTTCTTTTATATACATGTTACTAACAAACTTTAATTGCTATGTAGGACCCAAAGATTCTGGAGTTCTCACATCCTCTTCTTTGATTAGAATATTTTTCAGAGCATGTGTCCCTAGATGGAGCCATATATTACCACCTAAGTTGTACTTAGTGGTTTTCTATCAAGTGAGCCTAATGAACCGGACAAAGATGATTTGTTTGGACTTCAAAAGACCTTCAGAAGTGCTTCTGGGAAGTGCTTGTTGTACTATATCACATGTTCATACCCCATGAGGGAATTGTAATAAGATGTTCTAGCATGATAGTGTCTGTAAAAGACTCAACCTCTTAGACTTTGTTTGTCAATCCGATCATCCTAGGCTGTTTTTTCCCTTGGTTATTATTGGTTGTTGAATAAACGACTGATAATTTCTGAGTTTTTCACTCAATACCTCCAAAGTTGGGGTGGTAGGCTTGGAATTTAGGCCTATTGAGGTTATTAGAATATATGTTTCAATGTATAAACATGCTAGGAATCATGGTTGAGTCATATGAACATGTCTAAGTTCCCCTAGGTTTTTATTTTTTTTAATTTTTTAAGTTTTTTAAATTTTAATTTTTCCATAAGACTTAGGCTATTTTTGTAATAGTCTAATTGGAAACATTTGTTTTGTAATAAAAGTGGGCTCAATAATCAGTTTCAGTCATGGGGCTGCTCATTTTCAAGCTAAGAGCACCATGTAAACCTATAGACCCACTATTTCCATGTTTTGAGTGATTTTCCATCACTCAGGTCAGAAAGCCCCAAAAAATCAATTATTGATTATTTTAATTGATAAATTGATGAATAATGGAGCAAATCCAAAATCCTAGATCAATGGATTCTCAACTGATTTGATTGAAATTAGTCTCATCGGCACCAGATTAACTAGATATTGCAATTCCTTGACTGAAGGAGCTAATCAAGGAAGATCCAGAGTTGAAATTTGACCTCCTTTGTGGGGAATTGCACCCTCTCTCTCTCCTCCACACATCTGGGCTCTTCTGGAAGCTCTGTGGTTGATGATTCAGTTAGCAGGTTGATGTGTCAGCTCAATCAGCCCTTTGATTGATAGTTAGAATCAGTGGAAGCTCAGTTTAGCTTCAGATCAGGCATTGATGGAATCTCCTTCAGCTGTAGTTGTCTATCTCGATGGTATTTGCACCCCCTCTGGGATGTGGTTTCATTTTTTTGTATAAATAAAGCATGGCTGCCTCCTTTCCAAGTTATCTAGAGTTGGATTGAGGATCTATTTCTGTTGTAATACTGTGTAATATCTTTTGCTATTGGAATAAACTGAATCTTTGGAGGAGAAAATGGTGTAATGCTCTTATGTGTGTGGAATTAACATTGTCTTGCAGCTTTTGTTGTTACTGGTGTCTTTCTCTCAATTTCTACATCTGAAGCTTGTTTGGCTTGAATGATTCAGCTGAATCAATAGGAGTATAGTTGGAAAGCAAGATTATTTTTTCTTCAATATCCCATGGCATATATGTTTGAAGATTCAGATTATACATGTTTAAATAAGTTTATTTGCATGTAATCCCTCTCTTTTTTCATATATCTCTATCCGGATCTCATAAGGTTTTTGTGCAGGATTGTTTGTTAGTTTTCAGGTAGAAGGGGTTGGATGAAATATGGATCTAGCTTGACTCCACTGGGAATCTGACTATTTTGTGAAGGCATTGTCCCTCGGCATTCCACTAACTAGTCTTTTTTGCAGATCCATTCCAGCAACAAGCGCTCTTCTTTTCCTCTTCCTCCTTCAAAATTTTTAAAATCAGTCCGGTTACTTGTTTTGCATCTTTAAAATTGTTTAGATCTATAAATTTCAGAATTTATTTTACATATATCTTTCTGCCTTAAAGCTCATAAACTAGATCTCATTCCTAAAGAAATTTTATAAGCATTATAGATCTAGTTTTAGGGAAAATTGTCATTTTTCAAGGCTGTGAAAGTAGATATAAATCTTGTTCAATGCATGGTTGTTTCCTTAGAATCTAAAAATTTATATTCAAAAATTTAAGTGCTTCATATTGGCTGCCCCAAAATCAGGCCAAGATCCCAAGGAAAGCTTGCTTTCCTTGGTTCTTTTTCCGTTTCTTTAAAAACTAGTTTTAACTTAGAATTTTTGGGTAAAACGTATGTTCATCCAAAAGTACTTTCAAAGTAATTTTGGGCATATTTAACTTTGATAATTTTACTGGTTTTTATCAGGTATAACAGAAAAGAGGAGGAGGTGCTGTCCAGAAAGCATTTTTGGACCATTCGAAACCTCCCAGGGGGTCTTCGTCTTCCCAAAATTTCAAAATTTTGCAATTTGTAAACCTTTGGTCTCATTCCATATAAGGAACAAGTGGATTAATTTCAGTTTTTTGATATCGTAATTTCTGCAAATAAAAATAAAAATCTCTTTGAATAGGCTCTTTCGAGCCTATTCACCATCCCCCCTGGGGGGATTCGTGTCCGTGTAATTTTTTACATTTTTCCATCCTTTTTCAATCTAGTGTAGTTCTAATCTACAGGGGTAGTATAATTTGACTTATATTCATTGTCATATTCCACATTTGGTGGTTTCAAAGTAATTTTAATACTTACCCTGTGAGCCTCCTTTTGAGCGGAAAGGTGAAGAAAGGGTCGTGGTAGTCTAATTAGAAAATTGTGCTTTGCTTATTTGTTTATGTTTCATATGCTATCATTAATTGTTTTAATAATCATAATAAAATCGAACCCTCCTTGATTCCCCGATTGAGGTCCACTTGGAACGAAAGAGCTTCCTGGAGGGTTTTCTTTTTAATAAGAACAACTGTTTTAATTTTTTTTTTAAATAACAAAGACTCCATTGTGTATGATTTGTACTTGGATGCGGTTTGTACGATCAGTAAATATGGATCAAAAGCACTTAAGTGACTATATTAATTAGTCTTCACCTCCCAAATTGACAAACCATCAGGCGAAAACCCAATGCCTCAAACAAACTGTAAGCGGTGGCAAAATACCCAAAGGAGTGGGAACAACTAGAAAGTGACCTCGAGGAACCGATCTCTGTCACACATTGATGGGTGTGTTATGAACAACAGTCTCTGAGACTCCATTCCAGGCCACAAACACCTTGCAGGTATCTATGAAAGTTCATTTTTGGACATACTCCAAGTACCCCTCGGGTATATCTGGAGTCCCATTTTCGCCTAATTTAATTCATTCACATTCCACATTAATTTAAAATCTACCAAGATACATTTTCAAAACATTCTTTCAAGCGCATGCAAGCACATTATTTTCTCTGTTGACTCCATTTAAGGAACTGGTGATTTATTTAATCAATTTTTTCGATTATATATATATTGAGTGTCATTACTGTGCTTATCTGCTTTAAATATTTCATCTTGTTATCTTTTGTTTCCATTGGTTAATTTGAAAAACTCCTAAAAAACTTAATCAATATAACACCATCACAGTAAGTAATTAGCCTTGGTAATTTAATAGGGTCTACCCCCCTTGGCTTCGTTAGGAGTTATCCTGAACGGAGGAGTCAAGAACAAGGTGACCACCTTGACTCGAGACTTGCCCCCAAGGACACACCAAGTGGCTTGAAGATTTTTTCCATGTAACCCAGGTGTGTGAAAGGCAGAGACACCTACAAGTTTGGATGTAGGCTTAAGAAGGCGAAGGGCCCTGGTGCTTTTGTTCACGATTGATTCTGACAAAACACAACAAGCTGCATTGTGATCCTTTGAATGAGATTTCTTTCCAATAGTACTAAATGCATCTACTAAACTTTTGACAACATGAGGAGTTAGTTCAGAACTGTTTATCAGCTTTATCCTTAATTTTTTCCTAACAACAGTCATAGAACAACATTTTAACAATGATATAAATAATCTACATTTATATCCATCACATTTAGAATCAAAGTAGTTGACAAGTATCTATTGAGACTGATATTCAATACTACGTTTAGACATCATACCTTCAAGCAACCCAATGAGACTTTCATCGATCTGTATATGTTTTGGAGTTCTTTGGTGTGAAGTTGCTAATGGAGGTAGGGAGGTTGGAACCAAACCTTGTACCATATCACCCGGTTAGTGTGTTGTTTGAACATGAGCTTCAGGTCCTTCCTTGTCTTCCTGACAATCGGACGGTGGCAATTGGAAATCCTCCTGGGTGGTCTGAACAACATTGTCTTCTTCGAGCATATGTTTGGCATTCAACGTCTCTCTAATTTCATCACTTGTATACCCACATTCAATTAAATATACAAAGGTTTCAGGTGGCCTTAATGTGCACCTACATTTTAATCCTTGATCAATGCCATGAAGTTCTCATTCTTCTATTGATATCGAGATCGAAGGCCCCTCGAGTGAATGCTTTTGTATTTCTTGATGTGGATTGGTAGGAAGAATTGTGCAATCCTAAACAACTAGAATTGGTTGAGTGTCCATAGAGCGTCTTCGATTGGTCATGTCGTTTCTTTTCTTCTCTCTAATTTCTTCAAGGATTTCATTGGGTATCCTCTTCCTTGCTGATTTTATTTCTCGATTGTGTAAGTTTCCCATCACCACAATGATCAATTATATATGTGGTTTCCTTTGCTAGCTCCTCAATGGTACTCTTCAACAAGAGACTACCCAAGCCTAGTTTCTTTCTTGCTCAATTTTGTCTAGATACTCAAGTTAGGGGAAAGATTGGGAAGAATGTTTCCTTTGCTAGCTCCTCAATTGCAAGAAAAACAATGGTAGAGATGCTCTATGGTACTCCTTAATGGTAAATTCCCAAAGCTTGGTTTGTTTCTTGATCAATTGTGTCTACATATGCCACCACAATGACCAAGTTAATGTTTCCTTTTCTATCTGCTCAATTGCAAGAAAAATGATGGTGGAGATGCTCTATGGTGCTCCTCAGTGGGAAATTCCCCAAGTTTGGTTTCTTTCTTTTTCAATTGTGTCTAGATAATCACGTTAGGGGGAACATTGGGAAGAATGTTTCCTTTTCTAGTTCCTCAATTGCAAGAAAAATAATGGTAGAGATTCTCTATGGTGCTCCTCAATGGGAAATTCCCCAATATTGTTTTTCTTCTTGCTCAATTGTGTCTACATACTCCACCACAATGACCAAGTTAATATTGCCTTTTCTAGCTCCTCAATTGAAAGAAAAACAATGGTGGAGATGCTCTATGGTGCTCCTCAATGGGAAATTCCCCAATCTTGGTTCCTTTCTTGCTCAATTATGCCTATATCCTCCACCATAATGACCAAGTTAATGTTTCCTTTTCTAGCTTCTCAATTGCAAGAAAAACAATGGTGGAGATGCTCTATGGTGCTCCTTGCTCAATTAATGGTTTCTTTATTGCTCAATTAATTATTTATTTCTTGCTCCTCAATGTATACCATGCTCCAAGAAATACTTAGACAGTTGTGGTGGAGATGCTTGATGTCAAAAACAATTTTGTGTGATAATATGGTGAAGAAGAGAATGTTCACGTACTGCCTACAACCTGAAATTGTGTGCATACTGTCAAACCTGTGTGAAATGTGTTAGAGTATTTCTCGAACAAGAACTACTATTGTTTATACTGAGACAAAACATGCACGCATTATTGTTAACAAAAATGGGGGTGCGTTTTGACCACATAAAACTAGTGCGCGTTTTACTCTAATAGAATTTTGGAGCATTTAAGAAGGTAGTTGCATGATTGAGGGATCATTCAAGGTTTAGGGGGAATTAACAAGCACTCCCTTAGTCTTTGTTCCTTAACACCCCCCTCTCTTCAACCTAAGTATACAGTTTTACAACTCAAGGGATGTGTGTGTGAGAAAAATATAGGTTAAGGGGTGTTAGTAATAAGGGGAGACATGGGGATGTGTCTGTATCTGAGAGATAGATAGGTTAGGGGGTGTTAGTGGGAAGGGGAGACATAGGGATGTGTGTATATGTGTTATAGATATAGGTTAGGGGGTTCTAGTGGTAAGGGGAGACATAGGGATGTGTGTGTGTGTCAGAGGGGAGACATAGGGATGCGTATGGGGTGATTAGGCATTTAGGAGTGGGG
>LPNX010003840.1:0-69580 GCA_001517045.1 Pseudotsuga menziesii
TGTTGGTTTAAAGATCTAAGTTTTGTTTAAAGAGGAAGAAAAGTAAAAGAACAGTAAACACTTTGCTCGAATATATATATGCTTGAAAAACTAACAGTAGCCTATAGCATGATGTTTTTGGGACTCTAGAGTCCATTGAGAGCCTCAATGTTAATGTATTTTGTTTTAGATATGTCTCACACCCAGCGCCATTTTGTTATATTCAACCTTACATGTATACATGAGCAAATTTTGGATGGTTGGCATCCAATTGTTTGGATTTACCTTGATGTGCGTGTGTGTATCCCAGCCAACTCTCGTCCCAGATCCAATTTTTAATACTTTGGAATCTGGATGTTCTCAGATTAACTGACATTTCTTCCTTACAGAATCGACATTGTTATATAACTTTTCAAGAGGCCGGTGAGCCATTTAAGCAGCTTTAGCTGCTACTTTTAGATCAGATTTGGTGATCTAATCTTCAGCCAGAATGCCTATTTTTTTAAATGAACATACTATTTTTTTGGAGCCAGGATGGATATGCTACTCTCATTGCTTAAGTAGGTAGGGGAATCACATGTGTTCATCCTGAGATATACATATGTAACTTTTGGGGTAAATGCAAATTAATATTTAATTATATATAATATATATGATGCATTTTCAAAAAAAACCCATCATATTCTAAACAAGAAAGGTCTTACATTATATTGCCTTACAAAAGAACACATTAACATTGACAAATTTTAGTCGGTGATTTATATGACAAAACCAATAGTCTAGAGGCTATGAGTTGAGAATAAGCACTGAACATTAAAAGAAATTCATAAAACAGAGGGTAATAATGAAGTTTGGCCTTTCAAGATTAAAGAACAGTCAACAATTCTTCAAAAGCACGCTACACTTGGAGCAGAAATATCTAAGTTCTATTTTGAAAAAATGTCACAAGATAACCACAATTATGTGACGGGGAAAATAACAATTCAATTTGACAACCTAGGATGGAAAAACAAAGTAGGTAATAGACATAACTATTATAAATATTTATTTGACATGAGGAAAATCCAGAAAAAATGAATAACCAGAAATGGCATTCAGGTTAATTAGGAATATATACGAAATTGAATAAAAGCAGACTGCTGTGTTGATTGCAATGCAGTTATTCTGAAAAATAGGTTATCCAATCTCTTATCATAGGCAATTTCAACTTCCTTGGATGCTTTTACCATTTTTCTTTTTGTTTTGGACTAAGTACATGTTATATTATATTTTAGATCTAATACAGTATATACCACATGAGGGGCAAAAAGCCACTATTTTGGTTCCCCTCCCAACATATAGACAAGAAGGAATTTATATGAGAGCTAATGTAAAATGAGAATTTACAAAATCACTGAACACCAAATTGTCCACTTTACCATGCATTGGATTCTCCACTACTATTCTAACTAGATCTAGAATGTCAAACCTAGAACTCTAGAGTCTACACAAGAAGGATAAAACCGAAGGTCCATATGAACTCACCTTGCTATCTTGTTATCTACACAAGAAGGATAAAACCGAAGGTCCATATGAACTCACCTTGCTATCTTGTTATAAATCCATCAATTTATCTAACTTAAATGAAATTATCTATGTTTGTTCATTAAATTCCCTTAGGAAGGTGTTGACCAAATTTTCTGCTCCGTTGTTTGAACTTCGAACTTTGAAGTGTCAAAATACTCCCGGATGATTCCTATTCAAGACAGAAATCATGTATTTATGCATTGCATCTGCCTGTTGGTTTTCACCTTCCAACAGATCTTTGGATTCCTACGGAGACTCTTTGTCTTCTTAAAACTATTTACAATATTTACAAGTTAGTTTAGTGGGACCATAATCCCGTAGGATTAGGTTTCCAACATTCCCCCCCTAATCCGAAGGGGTGTTTGTTAGCTGAACATGCTTCTAAACCAATGAAGCACCACTCGCCCAAGACTTGCAAGTACTCGCGTGTTTGGCCAAGTCAACCTCCAGCCTGGGTAATCGTTGAAGACTCTTTAGGCACTCGGCATACTCCCAGGAACTCGGCATACTCGCATGGACTTGGCGGTGTTGTCGCCTTTCACACACCTAGGGGGAACGTGGCAGAAATCTTCAAGCCACTCGATGTGTCCTTGGGGGCAAGTCTCAAGTCAAGGCTGTCACCTTGTTCTTGACTCCTCCATTTAGGCCAACTCGCAAAGAAGCCAAGGGGGGTAGACCCTATTAGTTGCTAAGGTTGTTAAGGCTTTAGAGCGATGATGGTGAAGATTGAGTTTTTAGTAGTTTAATGAAAGCCAATACTTAACACAAGATTTTGCAACAGAATCTAAATCACAACAGCATATAGATCAAGATATATAGAGCATATGGAAACAGATGATTATATCAAAATAAAGGACCAGTGCCAAAAATGGAGTCAATAGATAAAGTGTTGTTGCTTTGCTGAAAGAAAAATGTTGCAAGTGCTCTTGGTCAGTTTTAAATTAATGTGGAGATGAGTTGATTAACTTAAGGGGAAAAGGGAACTCCAAATATACCCTAAGGTACGAGGAGTATGTCCAAACAAGTTATCTGATGCGGCTTCCCGCAAGGAATATGTGGGTTGGTTGGAGTCTCTAAGAGGTGTTCAACACTACACCAACAAGGGTGTAGCCTAACGGTGTCTCGAGGTCGCTACCCAATTGTTCCCGCTTCCTTTGTGGATTTTGCCACAACAATGGATTAATTCGAGGCGTTGGATTTTCTCCTGAGAGGTAGTGGGGCGTGAAGACTAATTTATCTAGTCACCCACGTTGTTTTTCATGCAGCCAATTGTTCGGATGAACCGCAACAGTGCAGAGCATACACAACTGAGACTAAAAGACTTTGAAGATTTTATAAGTGATTTTCTTTTAAAAGAAGAAAAATGACCTCCAAGGATCTCTTTTGGTTCAAGTGAACCGCAATCGGGAAAGCAAGGAGGGGTTGATTTTATTAACTTTTTTTTGTAAGAGAAGAAAAGTAAAAGCGGTGAGACTAATTATTACGGCAAGGAATATCTTTTCCCCAACGAGCAAGCTCTTTGGGGAATTCGATAGATCAATGTCGTGTTAGTGTTACTTTACACAACCAAAATAGAAAAATGATGCATCAAAGGAAAAGAAATTACAAGAAAACTACAGTACTTCCTACAGCACAGAGTATCTTTACCCCAATCGAATGGATTCTCTTGGGTAATTCGGTAAAGCAATGCCGGATTAGTTCTACCAACAAAAGTAAACACTTTATTGATTGCGTTATAATCAAACTAAAACTAACTTAATCTAAAAACTTGCAAAAAAGTAAATAATCACACAATGGGCAGATACAGGCTTCCCCCAAATGGGGAAGAGGGTTGTGGGAGTCGTAATCCCAGTTGCTTTTATATTGATGATTGCAATGCTTAGAAAGAAAGAAAAGGAAAAATGCCTTTTGACCCTTGAAGAATGGGTCAAGAAGGCTTACAAAATTGCTTAGGGAAGAAAGGGAATGAAGAAGGGGGATGGTAGATGGATCGTCGGTGCTCTGGATAGCCCAAAACTTGATTTTTTGGCAGCACCTCTCCCTCTTTTTCCTCCAACCTGCTAAAAACCAGCAAGCAAATAAGATTAGAAAAGGGTGGTATGCACAAAAAACAAATAAAAAATTTTAAGTTTTGCTAATTAGAAAAAATTTGGAAAAATTTATAAGTGTAAATACCAAAACACAACAAACCTAGATCTAATGGAAATATGAAGTTTTGAAAGCGTTTTTTAGATCTGACTATTCTTAATATGCTAAAGTAAGTAGATTGAAAAAAAATCTACTTGATTAGCATTTAAAACAAGGTAACCGAGAAAGAAAGAGTTTTAGATTTTCAGGAGATGGATGAACACTTCAAGCCCTTGCTTGATTATTTGCTAATGGCTTTGGAGTCCCTGCAACAAAGATTAGCTTGTAAAAGTGTCGAAGAGAAGAGAAGAGAAGAGACAGTTGAGTTCCAATCCTCCTTCGAATTTGTGATCTGCAAAACTATGAGAAAACCCTTGCACAAAAATATTAGATCTAGTGTGTTTGAAAACAAGAAACAAAAAAGAGCCTCAATACAACCAAGTATAGTTGGCTACTCTCCTATCTATTAAAAGCAAAGCACAAGTAAACAAGTTAACAACTGTAAATGCTTACTCTATGTGTTTTAGAATAACCCTCTAAGCTAGATCCATCAACAAGTTTAACAAAGGAAATCAAAGCTTTACAATATCACCTCATAACACAAGCATTCATCCAATGGCACAAGGTAGACCCCCAAAGTATTCAACTTGCATCAGCATTACAACAAGCAGAGGTTCCTTGCATCCGTCAAAATGAGGAAGAAGGCCTTGCTTTTATAGAGAAACCCAGTCCCGGGGGGTGGGGGCACCAACCAACTGAAGATCAACCCAGAGTGTAACTAAGTTGAACTGAGCTTGGACTGAGTTGAACAGAGGAGGTGATTGACACCTCTCTCACCAAACTCTATCAACCTCTCCAAACCTGCCAACACACCACCAACCTTCACCAACCTTTCCACACGTGCGTGTCCTCCATATCTTCACATGATTGTACAAATATGAATGATCAAAATAAATGAAAGGTTCGTTTAACCCAAACATTGGGCCAAACCAAAGTTTTAAATGATGAGGATATTAACAAATGGGGAAGGGTCCACCCTCACCCCATTCACATCAACTTAAAAGCTAGTGTGGGTCTCTCCTTAGAGTTGACATCACCCATACACCTTGAAACCAATCGCATCCCTGCAAGGCTAGCGTGAGTCCATGTTGACGTCACCCCCCACTAAACCATTCGCTTGCACTTGGAAATGATATTCCATGGTTTAAATTTACATGCTTCATGAGTAGAGGGATCCACCCTACTACCACTCACATCCAACCTTCACATGGTAGCGTGAGTGTTTAAGCTTTACGTCACCCTCCTCTTAGAATTAATTCGTAGCCATCTTTTAACCCAAAGTTTTTACTTGCCTTCCGAGGTGTTTTAGCTGCCCGAAACATAGTGAAAGTGGCCACTGGAGTAAAGATGTTGCTTTGAGCCTGAAAATGAGCCCAACCACGCCAAAAACAGACTCTGGATCACAATTTTTTTACATTTTGAATTTTTCCATTTAAACCATTAAAAAATGGCTTAAAAACGGAAGAAAAAAAATATTTTTTCTTGGAATCAGACGAAACTCTAGGGGGACCTAGTACATGTCTATTCGACTCAAAAACAATGCCTAACATGCTTATATACATCGACACATGAACTTTAATAATCTCCTAAGGACTAACCACCAAGATGAAAATTCCAACTTTGGAGGAGCGATGAAAAACTCGAAAATTATACATCGCTTATTCAGCATTGCATAATTGACAAGGGAAAAAACACCTTGGAATAACCGGATTGATAGCCCAGTTTTAGGAAGCCAAGTCCTTTACAAAAAGTTTGTCATGTTAGAGCATTTATTACAATGCCCCCAAGGGGTATAAACATGCATTTTATGAAGAAAAAAATGGACCACAACTAGCCCTTATGTAACCACAGAACTTCTAAGCACTGACAATGAACAATTGACTTGTTCAATACTCTGGCGACTCACTGGAAATCCCCTAAGTGCAACTTAGGTGATAACAAGAGAAAACTCAGCACGGACATGGCAAGCACGAAAAATGTACCCCGTGGGCGTCAACTATTATGCTTGGTTTCTATGCTCCGTGCCTACATATCCTATTGGGCGGAGGATTTGCTTTCTTTTATGCATGCCTTTTATTCCTCTCAACATTTGGCTTTGTTCCCTGGTTGCTCGGTTTCCTACTACTCTTTGTCGCTCGCCCTCTCCTTTTCCCTCACGCCACTTGTGTTCATGATTCCTCATGTGTGTTGACGTTTTTACATTATAATGTTCTCATGGAGAAACCTTCAGGCATTCAGGCTAGGGTTCCTTGAAAGGGACCTTTGTAATTTAAATGCATGGAATGCTTTTGAAGCATTCGATATAGTAGCTTAGTAATGACAAGCCCCATATATATTTTATATTTTAGCCGATGAAAAGATACCCTTTTTTATTTGGGGAAAAATTTGGCAAAAGAAGCTTTAAGGTAGAAGGGGCTTCCCTCTCCTTTTCAAATTATTAATGAGGCGCTATTTAAATTTTTGCATACAAAAATTGAAGCAGTTAAATTTTCTTTTTGCTCCAATTGTTTATGAGATAATGTTATCAATTATTGCATAGTGTAGTTTTATAACTTATATCGATTGGAAATGCCATGAACCTCTTTTTTCCCAAAATTTACCATATTTTAAATTTTAAGTTTTTCGTATTTGCTAAGTATTGTCGAGTCTGTCCCGAGTCTTTCCCGAGTTGACGAGTCATATGCCAGTCAAGTCTTTGTCAAGTCCGAGTCGTGTAACATTGTTCTAAACCTTTCAAACTTTGCTCATCCAAGCGCTTTGGTGAAGATATCTGCAATTTGCTCGTTCGTGGAAAAGTGTCCTAGATTGGATGTCTTGGCCTCTACATGATGTCGAATCAAATGGTACTTTGTGTTGATGTGCTTGGTTCAATCATGGAATATGGAATTCTTGGCCAACTTGATTGCGGAAGTGTTGTCGATCAATAAGGGAGGGGAGTTCTCTTATTTCTCCTATAAATCTTCAAGTATCTTCCTGAGCCACACAATCTTTTTCATTGCTTCTGCGGCATCCACATATTCTGCCTCTCTTGCCAAATATGTTGGAACTAATTGTTTGCATGATCACCAGGAAACAGTTTCTAATCCAAGACTCATAGTGTATCCAAAAGTACACATTCATGTCCCTTTGTTGCCATCAAAGTCTAAATCATAGTACCCAATAAGTTTGAAGTCATCCACCTTAGAGTACTTGAGTACAAAGTCTTGAGTCCCCTTCCAAGTATCTTAGAACTCTTTTAGAAGTAGACCAGTGTCCTTCACAACATAGTTACATATATCAGCGATATATCGCCGACATCGCGATATACTGCGAGTCGATGGAGTCGGCGATATATCGCCGCTAAAATATCGCGACATTTTCCCGACATATTAAAAAATCACGATATTTTAATATATCGCAATATATTCCGATATTATCACGATTCGATGGACAGTGTCGGCCTGCTAGGTAAAAATTAAAAAAATTTGCCATAAAGAGGCCGCGGACGCGTTTTTTTTGTTCATTTGGACATTTTGGCTTCGAGGAAGTGGAGTTCTGACGTCTTGGGCGATCTTGGGCGATTTTCTACAAGAGAGGAAGTTTCCATAGCATTTAATCAGGTATGTATTCTTAACTTTGAACTTTCATTATTTTTTATTTTGGTTGAGATTTGTTGGTTAATGTAGATTTAATGTAGGGTTTAGGTTTAGATTTAGTGTAGGGTGTAGATTTGCCATTACAATCATAGCCTATAGGGTTTTAAGTAGGCCACCCTCCCATTTCTTTGAAGTTTGAATGTTTTAAATTTTTAATAATTTCATTGTTTTCAAGAATCAAAATTTTAAAGAAGAACATTTTAAAATTGATTCATTTATGTTTGTCTGTTGTGGCAATGTGGCATAGGTGACAGTGGACACAATGCCAAAGCCATTGGATCCAATGTGGGAGTATGGGCAGCCAATTGACCCTAATAATCGGCAAAGGTTGAATTGCAAACTATGTGGGAAGGATATTTCTGGTGGAATTAGCCGCTTGAAATACCACCTTGCCAAAATTGTTGGGCATGAAGTGGATGTTTGTCCTGCTATTACCCCAGAAGTCATGCGTATTGCAAACCAATCCATTCTTGACATGGCTAAGAAGAGGGACGAGAAAGAGGAATTTAGACACGAACTTGCATCTAGAACACAGTCACGAACCATGGGAGGCACAAGTGACATGCATTCCTTCTCCTCATCTACACGACCCCCACATTCCACTGTGCCTTCTTCAACCTCACCTTATGTGGCATCGTATTCGAGGCAACCTTCTGTTCGAACCATGCTCAAACAAAGGGAGAAGGAAGAGGCGGATAGAGTTGTGACAAAATGTTTTCTATGGGGTGATGTGCCTTTCAACATCGCCAAAAACAACCCCTACTATCATGCCATGTTTGAAGCTGCTGGCGCTGGTGGTCTAGATTATAGGGGGCCTTCCTATAATGATTTGAGAGGGAGACTCCTTGATGAGGAGAAGGTTGATTGCACCCAGAGATTAGATGAGCTCAAACAGTCATGGGCGGTCACCGGTTGCACTATTATGTCGAATGGATGGACTGATGGGAAGGGCAGATCCATTATCAATTTCTTGGTCAATTGTCCCAGGGGGGCAGTTTTTATTAAATCTGTCGATGCATCTCCTTATGTTAAAGATGCACGCTTATTATGTGATTTGCTGGATAAGTTTATCCAAGAGATAGGGCCACAATATGTTGTCCAAGTCATTACGGACAACGCTGCTAGTTATGTTGCTGCTGGGAGGATGCTTATGGAGAGGTATGCAAGCTTGTATTGGACTCCTTGTGCTGCCCATTGCATTGATTTGATGCTAGAGGACATGGGAAAGCTTCAGTGGGTCAAAGAAGTCATTGATTCAGCTCGGAGTGTGACAAATATATATACAATCATACATATGTTCTTTCACTCATGAGACGCTTCACGGGAAACAAGGAGTTGATGCGGCCTGCAATCACACGATTCGCCACTTCCTTCATTTCTCTTCAGTCTATGCATAAGGTTATGATGGAGTTGCAGCGGATGTTTCTTTCTGATGAGTGGGCATCTTGTGTCTATAGCACCAAACAAGTTGGGCAAGCCATTGCTCGAATGGTGCAATTTGATTTGACTTTTTGGGCACGATTGGAGGAGGTATGTGCCATCAGTGAACCTTTGGTAAAGGTTCTTCGTTTGGTTGATGGTGAAAAGCCCGCAATGGGCTACTTGTATGAGGCCATGGATAGGGCCAAGGAAGCTATCCATCACTACTATGAGGACAAGGGGGAGGTGGGACTCACAAGACAAGCTGAACTATGGAGTGTGATCGATGAACGATGGAATAATACTCTCCATCGTCCCATTCATGCAGCAGGGCTCTACCTCAACCCTGCTTTCTCTTATGCAGGTGGATTTCAGTTTGATGCTGAGGTCATGGATGGCTTTCTCCAATGTGTTCAGAGGATGGTGTTAACTCCCTCTGAGCGCGCAGAGATTTCTAGACAAATGGAGATCTATAGGATGTCAGGTGGCACTTTTGGCTATGACATGGCTGTCCAGGATAGAACCACAAGGATGCCAGGTACAATTTGTTTAAAACTTTCAAATTTTGATCTCTTAGATTCTTAATTAATTATCCTTTCATTTCTATGTTTTTTACTTGGTAAAAATTTAATACATTGTAATTTGTAATTTGAATTTTGTCTTACCGTTTACCTTCCTTGTTTTCTTTGTAGATGTGTGGTGGACTAACTATGGTCGCAGAGTCCCGGAGTTGCAAAGACTTGCCATTAGAGTGCTAAGTCAAACTTGCAGCTCATCAGGGTGTGAGCGCAATTGGAGTGTCTTTGAGAAGATACACTCCAAGAAGCGCAGAAGGTTAGAATTTTCAATTTAGAAATGTTAAAGTTTAAACTTAAATTTATAATCTTTGCTTCTTTATAATTTTATTAATTTTAAATATAATTTATTACAATTTTGAATTTGAATTTATCATCATTTATCACCCCCTAACTATGGATCTCATACTAATGCAGGTTACTTTCTCAGCGCCTTAATGACATGGTTTATGTCTACTACAATCTAAGGTTGCAGGTGAAACAAATAAAGAAAGTGCCCAATTCAGATGCCATTTCATTGGATGACATTGACACTACCAGCAAATGGAGGGTGGAGAGGGAGGATCCTGTGATGGACGAGGCACCTGAATGGTTGGAGGAAGAGGGGGATGATGATGCAAATCCGTCAGAGGAGGGGGAAGAGGAGGATGCTGATGTTCCACTTCCAGAGGATGACTATGGCTATGACTATGAGGACATTGAGGAGGAGATTGATACTCATTTGCAGCGCCGACCAGTTCCAGGTTGCCCACCACCTCCACAGAGTCATACAGTTGGGACTAGGAGGAGACAGCTCACATTCACCTCCCCTCATCCACAGCATCTACTCGAGCAGTTGGAGGTTCTAGTTCCACCCCAGGCTCATCTGAACCACCTCCAAGACCACCTACTGCTTCTAGAGGAAGAGTGGTGCCACTGCCAGTGCCCTTGACCCGTAAAAGGGGTAGATTGATTAGAGGATCATCCTCAGGGAGTCGATGACTTGATTCCTATTTTTATCATTGTACTATCATACTATGTTGGTGTCCTATGTCTAGACTCTATACACTATCTACATGCCTCATGAGTCATGACTCATGATGATTCATCTCTTGAGAGACATTTATTTTGATCATTTGATGTGATGTTCTATCATTCCATCAAGAACACATTTCAGTATTTTGATACTTTATACTATATAGTCGAACTCGATATTTGATCATGATCCACCATTTGACAAATTATGCATCTTATATATGAGTTGTATTTTAATATTTATGTGGAAATGTGTTTATTTGATGTTGTTGTTGCTTTAGATGTTAAAAAAAGTGAAAAAAAATGTTTATTTTTGTATTTTTTAATGCAAAACGACATTTGCCGATATTTTCGCCGTCGCTGCCAATAAGTTTCATTCCAGACCCCCGACGATATATTCGCCGACACGATATATGTAACTTTGCTTCACAAGGTTTGTGCATGAACCTTGAAAGCATGCCAACAACATATGAACTATTTGGTCTAGTGTTGGTAAGGTAGATAAGTCTTCCTACAAGTTGTTAGTACTTGGTCGCATCCTCAACTTATTTTCCTTCAATAGATGTGTGCTTCAAATTTTGTTCCATTGGAGTTGACAAGGTTGCATTCTGTCATGCAAAATATGTTCAACAATTCTCCAACATACTTCTTATGGGAGATGAATATGTACTTAGGATGTTGAGTCACTTCAATTCCCAAGTAGTAGTGAATGTGTCCCATATCTATCATTACAACGCCCTTATCCAAATCTTTCTTTATCGATACAATATAACTTCCAACTACCTAGGTCATCTACCTAGAAACACAACTGATCTTCCAACTTTCTTTACAAACAATGTTGTGCCATCAAGATTATAATGTTTAAAATTTAACTTCAGAAGATGCTTGGTTAGCTTTCATACCAAGCACGAGGAGCTTGTTTC
This sequence comes from Pseudotsuga menziesii, assembly GCA_001517045.1. Classification (NCBI taxonomy): domain Eukaryota; kingdom Viridiplantae; phylum Streptophyta; class Pinopsida; order Pinales; family Pinaceae; genus Pseudotsuga; species Pseudotsuga menziesii. The sequence continues at coordinate 11,299 of LPNX010003840.1, forward strand.
AAGCCATACAAGGACTCGACAAGTTTGCATACATTTTGTTCTTGTCCCTTAACAACAAAGCCTTCTAGTTGAGATATGAAGACATTCTCTTTCAAGTCTCCATTCAAGAAAGTTGTTTTCACATCCATTTGATGAACTTTCCACCCATTTTGTGCAGCCAGAGAGAATAGGTTGCGGATGGTCGCCCATTTTGTTGTGGAGAAGAACATCTCTTCATAGTCAACTCCGTCCTTCTGTGCATAGCCTTTCGCAACAAGCCTCACTTTGTGCTTGTCAAGTGAGCCATCTAATCTATATTTATTCTTGTATACCCACTTGCAACCAATTGCTTTGGTTCCAACTGGAGAGTTCCATTCTTTATGAGCGCATCATACTCATTCTACATGGCTTCTTTCCACTCATCACTAGTAGCAACCTATTCAAAGGAAGTTGGTTCAAAGTTAGCAAATAAATTCAATTCACAATCAAATGAGACATTCATGTCATCACCTGAGTTATCTACATCCCCTCCATCTTCTTGTTTGGTTGAACTTTGTGTTCTCGTCGTTCCAACTTCATCCGAATGGACACTTTCAAGTGTCTTTGTGGCCCATTTCAGAATTTTTTGTGATGGCCCAACTTGATCAACTAGTGATTCTTCATTTTCTTCAAGATTTAGTCTTCCAATCCTCTCAATCACATCATCCAGTTGAACCTCCTGTTCAAATGAAATGGTAGGAACTCCTTCATGAGTTTCTTCATGAGCGGTTTTGGTGCTTCAAAAGGAAAATCCAAAGATTGATCCAAGATATGGATCCCCCCTTCAAGATGAGAAATTTCATTATCAACTTCATAATGTCTTTAGATGGGCATATTGCCGCCTTACACGCACCTAGGGGGAATTAGCGCAGCAGAAATCTTCAAGCTGCTAAGTGCGTCCTTGAGGGCAAGTCTCGAGCCAGGTGTTGTCACCTGATCCTGACTCCTCCGTTTAAGCCACTCCTAACAAAGCCAAGGGTGGTAGTCCCTAGGAAAGAGTTTCTAAGGCTCTTTATTAGTTATTAGTTGTGGATGAATTGTTTTGTTAGGAGTTTGAAATGATTTACTGACAAGATATTGCAAAGTAAAAATTAGATCAACAACATAAAGATACAACATTCATACATCGAGATGACTTTAAGCAAATGATAGTAGTATAAATTGTGTCAATGCCAAATGGAGTCCTAACATATTGAAGTGTTGCCGAAAAAGTAAAACGTTTTGCAGTGTGTCTTGGTCAGTTTTAACTTATTCAATGATGAGTGAATTAAGGGGCAAAGGGGATCCCCAATATACTATGAGGTACTGAGAGTGTGTCCAGATTCTGAGAAGAGTGGCTCTGCACAGGAAAATGTGGGCTAGATGGAAGCGTGGGAGGGTGTTCAACACTACACCAACAAGGATGTAGCCTAACAGGACCCAACGATCGCTTTCTAGTTGTTCTCGCTTTCCTTGAAGAATTTGCCCACTATTTCTCAGGCTCGTTACACCGGATTTTCGTAATGTTTTGGGGAAGTTACTTTTATTAAGATGAGTTTGATTAGTTAGGTGTGAGAAATCAATTAGTGCTCATTCTTGCTTTTGATTATCCCAAAGCTCAAGGCAAACCTACAATGGGCAAGAGCATACACCGAAATGGCATATTGTTTATTCCAAACTAATATTGTAAAACGAAAAAATGAAAAACTGGTGAGACTAATTACTACAGCCAAAAGTATCTTTCAGGCCCGAAGGTCGTACTCAGAAGAGCAAGGTTGGATTAGTGTAAGTTACTTTGTCCAAAATGGAAGAAAAAAAACAAAAACTAACTAAACAAAGAATACAACCTATGAAGGCGGATTGTTTGCATGTGTTGTCAAAACAAAACGTTAGAAAAAGGCAAACCATGAAAAGACACTGCAATCCCCCCAAGGGGGCTGGACTATGGGTGCTATGTAGCCCACTTATGTTAGATCCCTTATAGCTCAACTCTTCAAAATCCTTCCAATCTTTCAACTTTCCTGTACATAGAGCACAAAAACCAACAAACTAAATCATTTACAAGTTAATGGATTAGTGCAAAAAATATACCTAAAGTACAACCTTCATAGTACTTAAAGGGATTTCGAAAAAATTGTGTTCGTTAAGTACTTAAGGAATCAATCTAGATCTAAGTTTAGAATAAACTTTAAGGTGCTTTAGATCTAGTAACTATGCATAGCAAGAAAGAAATGAAATGAAACTTTGCAGATCTAACTTTTGCTAAGCATAAATAGAACCAAGTAACCGAGAAGAAAGTTTGATTTTAAAAAAAGGAAAGAGGGGAAAAGAAGGAATAAGCTCAAGCTTGAACTTCGTAGAAAAAAAACTTGGAGATGCCTGCAGGAGCAAAATGACATTAGATCCAAAGTAAAGGTGTTGAACGGGAAAGAAGATGCAACCGAGCTCACTTCCCTCCTTCAAACTAGTGATCTGCTGAAATATCCCAAATCCCGATATTTTCTATTTCTAAGCAAAAAGGCTGATACAACTGGGCATGCAAACTGTCATGCAAAAATCCCTATTTTATAGGAAAAATTAGGGTTAGGGTTTGTGAGATAGAATGAACACTTACCACTGATAAGCCGGTGAAACTGCTTCGGATAAAGTATGCAAGCCCCGAGAACTAGATCGGAGATGGGCAGACCTCTTCTGCTCACAGTGAACCCCCAGCAGCAAGAACCCCAGTCAGAAAAGGGTGACGCTATCAGTGAAGGAGGTGTCCGATGAAGCTGCCGATTTGCATGACTGGTAACCTTCCCGTGCCGGAGAGAATGCCTGATACAAGAGTGATTTCTGAGTCCCCTAGGCAGGATAGCGACTTGCTTCTCAGAGACAGCTGCTCACGCCCCTAGAATCCTGAAACTGCTAATAACTGTTCCGGATGAGCACGGATGGATCTGATAATCACCGGGTACCGGAGTATGATGCTGATGATGAGAATGGTGCCCGAGTTTCGGAAGGAAACTGAGATCTGAAGGCCCCACAGCAGATTAGGGATTTCCGGCTGAAAACCCCCCTTTTACGGCTGCACACGTGTCCCTGCAACGATCTATACCATATGCTAGATAACTGATGAATGAATGAAGAACAAGTGGTGAACCTGTATGGCTTACCCTGAATAAGACTAGGACAGATGTTTCACTGCCGAAATCCCGTTAGCTGAAGACTCCGTCTCCAACCCCAACTGTTGTGCTGCTATCCAAGAGCTCCCAAAAATAATCATAATCAAAAGTGAAGTCTCCTTTTGCTTTATCCTTTATTTATAATGTTCAACTGTGAAAACCCTAATCTTTGACCTAATTAGGTCACTTTATCTTCTAATTTGATGTTGACTTGCATGCATGTGGATGGAGACTTAAAGAGTGCATGCATCATTAAATAATGCTAGGATGACATGCACGAAGGTGGCCTTTGGCCCCAGTGGCCCTTCTTGACCTAATGATGATGCCTTAGATCTTCTATGGATGGCATCAGTCCTTAGCTGATCCCCTAGCTGTCAGTAACCGCTCAAACCCACAGGAATCACATAGGTTAGCGGTTTTGGGCCTCAAGGCCTAATTGGAAGGGGACATTACAGTCCTCCCCGCTTGAGATTGCTTGTCCTCAAGCAACTTCAAACTGGGATGCTGCAATACTTGTTCACCTTCCCAGGTGGCATCCTCTGGCGGTAGTTCCTTCCATTGAACCAAGTATTCTCTGATTATCCTGTTCCTAAGCTTCCTCTCTCTAGTCTGTATGATCCGTTCGGGAATCAGTATCAACAATCCCTCATCATCTAAAGGAGGCAATTCGGTGGATGGAGCAATGTGTTGCCCAAGGATCTTCTTCAGATTAGATACATGGAACACATTGTGAATTTTGCTTTCCGGTGGAAGTTCTAGTTCATATGCCACCTCTCCCACTTTCCTGATTATTCTGTATGGTCCATAGAAGCAGGGTTTTAACTTCTCTGTTCCTTTCTTCTTAAGTGAGGACTGTCTGTAAGGCTGGAGCCTTAAGTACACTAAATCCCCTACCTCAAACCTCCGCTCAATCCTATGTCTATCGGCATACAACTTCTGTAGATTCTGGGCTGTTTGTAAATTCTCCTTCAATATTTTCAGAATGTCCTGACTGTCCTGTATCCAATCCTTAGCCTTAGGAGCCCTACTATCTCCAAATGCCAAATCTGCATAGTCCAAAGCCTCGTAACCATATAATGCCTTAAAATGAGTCATCCTAATAGACATGTGATAGGTAGTATTGTAGCAATACTCTCCTAGGTGTAGCCATTTGATTCAGGTTCATTGTTGCCCTGCTACATAGTTCCTTGAATACCCTTCAATCCACTTGTTGACTATTTCTGTTTGCCCGTCACTCTGGGGATGATAACTCGTACTAGTAGCCAGTACGGTCCCCACCAATCTGAACAACGCCTGCCAGAAGGCACCCGTGAATCTGCTATCTCGATCACTGACAATGGTCTTAGGTAACCCATGTAACCTGAAGACCTCCCTGAAGAATAACTCAGCTACTTGAGTTGCTGAGTAGTCTGATGATATCGAGAAAAAATGTGCAAACTTGGTCAGTCTGTCAACTACTACATATAAACCATCTCGCCCTTGGACCTTGGGCAAGCCTGAAATAAAGTCCATGGAGATGCTCTCCCACTTCTGTTCTGGAATTGGCAGTGGCTGGAGTAACCCTGCTGGATGGGTGTTCTCAATCTTGTTCTGCTGACAGATGCTACATTCCCGGACATGCTGCATAATCTCCCCCTTAAGGCCCTTCCATGAGAACCTCTCTCTGATCTACCTGTAGGTCTTTAAGAAACCTTGATGCCTTGATAAAGGAGAATCGTGGGCTGCGTGAATGATCTTTTTCCTCAATGTGGATTCTGGAACGAGGTATATCCTATCTTTGTAATAGATGATATCATCCACAATCCTGTACCTGTCATCCTGAATTTGCCCGTCCAAAAATTCGCAAGCGAATTTATTTTTGGAGTATTCCACTAAGAGAAGTGCCCTCCAATCCGTGGATATACTACTGAGAGATAATGAAGCTAGACGCCTGGATAATGCATCAGCTAATACATTAGTCTTACCTTTCACATATTTGATCTCGAAATCATAGTCTTACCTTGCTGACCCATTTCTGCTGTCGCTCATTCAGTTCCTTCTGCTCCAGGAAATACTTGAGGCTGTTATGATCGGTTTTGATTTTGAACTTACTGCCCACCAGGTACTGTCTGAATTTTGTGAGAGCATGCAAGATGGCCAGCATCTCCTTGTCATATATGGAGTAATGGCGCTCGTAGTTATTCAGTTTACGGCTCTCAAATGCAATAGGGTGATGATTCTGCATCAACACTACTCCTAACCCTTCCCCTGAGGCATCACATTCTACCACAAAAGGTTGTGAGAAGTCTGATAATGCTAGAACTGGACAAGAACTCATAATAACCTTCATCTCCTCGAAATTTTTCTGTGCTAAGTCTGTTCAAGTGAACGCTCCTTTCTTGGTGAGATCTGTGAGGGGTGTTGCAAATTGGGAGAATCCCTTAACGTATCGATGGTAATAAGTGCACAGACCTAGGAACCCTCTCAACTCTGTAACTATTTTTGGCGCAGGCCAATCTCTGATAGCTCGGATTTTCTCCATGTCAACCTGTACTCCTTCTGCATTGATTACGTGTCCTAAGTACAGCATCTCCTTCATGCCAAACTCACACTTGGACATTTTTGCATAAAGCGAATGCTCCTCTAAAATACTCAATGTTTCGTCCAGGTGTTTCAGATGTTCTTCCCAGGTTTTGCTGTAAATCAGGATGTCATCAAAGAATACAAGCAAAAACTTACGTACCTGTGCTCTGAAGGTGTGGTTCATGCATGACTAGAAAGTGGCCAGAGCATTGGTAAGTCCGAAGGGCATGACCAAAAACTCATAGTGACCATAATGACAGCGGAAAGTTGTTTTTGAGATGTCCTGGTCCCTTACCCTGATCTGATGGTACCCCGAGCGAAGATCGATCTTGGAGAAGTATTGAGCTCCCCGAAGCTCATCCATGAGTTCGTCAATTCTGGGAATTGGATACCTGTTCTTAATGGTCTTTTTGTTAAGTGCTCGATAATCGATGCACATTCGCAGTGTACCATCCTTCTTCTTGACCAATATTACTGAGGATGCAAAGGGGCTAGAACTGGGCCGAATATATCCAAGCTCCAGTAATTCTTTGATGGTTTTCTCAATCTCATCCTTGTACCTTTTGGGATGTCGATAAAGAGTGGTGATGACCGCTTGTGTTCCCTCCTCTAGCTCGATGATGTGTTCAAAACCTCGGTCTGGTGGTCTACCTGATGGAAGGTCCCGAAAAACCTTTTCATGTTTCTGTAGCAAGGCTTGAATGTCACTTGGGTGTTGTGCGCTGGTCTCTGGGGGTTTCCTGAAGGTGACCAAACATTCTGCAGCCCATTCTATATCATCCTGTCGGAGCACTGCCTCCATTATCTGTGATGAGACCGGTTTTGGGGGATAAGTGTTCATGCCCCTCAAAACTACCCTTTTGCCATCTGGCCCCTGGAACTCCATTTCCATTACCCTGTAGTCTGTAGTGTATTTCCCTACAGAATAAAGCCACTGAACACCCAATACCACATGAGTATCTGCTACATCCACTACATAGAAAGAGTCTGTCATCTGATAGTTACCTAAGGCAACATTCAGTTTTGGGATCTGTTGCCGCCTAATTCACACTTTAAGACACAGGAAAGTCACAACCTGCTATGTGTGTCCTTGGGGGCAAGCGAAAGCTGGGGACCACTGTCACCACAGTCCACAACTCCTCCGTTTAGGCAAGATCCCAACAGAGCCAAGGGGGGTAGTCCCTACAGGAAAAACTAAGTTCCAGATTTATTAATTAATTACAAATTAATTAAAGGGATCTTTTATTTAAGATTGAGGCTAAGGTTTTGAGAGATGACAGTCAAACCAATGCAAGATGCAATAATTAAATGACAGTCAATCCTTTTGTTTAAAACCAGTGCCTAAAGAACGGAGTCAGAGAATGTAACTTTAAATGGATGCAAATCTAAGTTAATTATCCACAGATTAAGTTGTCTAACAATGAGATGAATAAACAACCAAATGATACAATAATGAATCAAGATATCTCAGCAATGTACAGTTGATCTTAATTTATCAGTGTAAACAAATCAAGTAAAATAGTTACAGTTTAAACAAAAGTTAAGCATTCACCACATATACAAAAAAAAAATGAAACTGAAAAGTAGAGTGAAACTGAAAGTAAAGTGTTGGAGTGCAATGCTGGAGTGGAAGTGTGCTGAAATGAAAAAATGTTACAGAACCGGTTTTGCAATGTCTCTTGGTTTATTTTAGGTAGATTTTATTACTGTTTTTCTTCTTGAAGTTTAGTTTTCGAACCGGTGGTGTGACTACCCCAATCCAGTATTTCTCAAGTCAAAGAAGGAATGCTGTTGCGCTCAACAAAGTGGAAGCAAAGCCCACCCGTAGCTCACAGGTCAAACCCCAATGGCCTGGTGCTCAACAAGGAGGACGTAAAACGCCTAGAGACCCCCCACGGTCTACTACCCCAAGTCGCCTCTGAGGTCACTGTTTTTAATCAACAGGGAAATTACTAGATGGATGCCTATTAAACTAAGACTTCTCTATCCCCTGTCGTATCTCGTGAGTACCCCAAAGGGTGATAACCGAGTAGAGGAGCAGGAAATAGTGAAGTTGTTGTTGGTTAATTTTAGAAGTAAATTTTAGTCTTGGTGATTAGCATGCAAGGTAAATTTTAAGCTATCAACAAGATCAACCAGGCGATATCCCTTATGGGAGGTGCTGGTACTTGATCTTGGACTTCGAAAATAAAATGTATTGATTGTAGTAGAAAAAATAAAGTTGTTTTAACTAAGCTAAGCCCCCACTTCTCCTGCTTTTCATACCCGACTTGAAGTCCCTAAAGGGAGATGACAAGTGGATAGAGGCTACACAAGATAGATGGGTTGTATGATTACCCTTTTGACAGAAAATAAAACTTACTGAAACTTGAAGGAACTGTAACGAGCTAAAGCAATGCCTAACCGCACAGCAATCTCTGTGACAGAGATGGTGGTCTATCACAGAGATAGTGGGTAAACTGAAAATAAAACTAGAAAGTAAACTACAGCTAGCTAAAGCAGTAAACTAACCTCACAACAATCTTTGTAACAGAGATGGTGGTCTGTCACAAAGATAGGTGGGTGAACAAAAAAATAAAACTGATTGAACTAACCTCACTTCAATCTCTGTGACAGAGATGGTGGTCTGTCACAAAGATAGGTGGGTAAACAAAAACAAAAACTTGCAAATAAAACTAACTCTAAGCAACTACTTATACAAATTTACAGCAGAGAAATACCCCAAAGAGAACTTCTCATTTGGGGTTTACAATGTAATAGAAGAGAGAGAAGAAGTGTAGTTTAGGGCATCTTTTGGACCAAATTTTTTGCTGGTTTTTTCTGGGCAATTTAGGGCAACATAACCCCCTCTTTCTGAGCACAAAACCTGCAAAAAATCAGCAACTTACTTGCTGGAAATTACTGCAGAAAACTGAGACAGAAAGTTAGAATAATTTAATGTACAACCCAGAAATTTTACAGAAAAATCTGAACTTTAAAAAAATGGAAAAACAGAAATTTTAGTGGCTGAAAATGAATGTTTTTAGGGTGAAAACAACATATAAACAGCAGAATTTAAAGCCTATACTAATATATAATGGATGGGGGCCCTAAAACAAGGGTTATATTCACTATACAGTGAATAAAACCCAGTTTCAGGAAGGGAAAAAGAAAATGGCCGAATTGAAAATTTGAAAAGACGAAACCCTTGAAGAGATATCCTTGCTTGGAAAACCTGCAAACAAATCTAGATCTGCAAAAATATGTAAGCCTAGTGATGAATGTCTAACAATCCCTGCAAAATACTTTGAAGAAAAATTGCTAAACCATTCACAAAAGAGGGTAAAAATACTTTTACTCTCTAATCTCTCCACAAAATACTTTGTGGAGAGCTAACTAGACTAATACAAATATGCAAAACTAAAAAAGATACAAGTTACCTCACAAGAAATGGATCATGAAGAATGTAGAATGTAGCACAATGTCCCTCCAAAGAATTTCTTTGATTAAATGGCTCAACTAGGGCAAGAAGATTACAATAGCCAAAAGAAAATGAGAGAAGAGTGGGAAAATATTCCGGCAGCATAACAATAGCATGAGAGATCATGTCTAATGAGGGAGTGAGACCCTCATTATATAGTTGAGGAAGACCCCAACCCCTTGAAGATCAATGGCCAAGATTAGATCTAGATCTAGATTAGATCTCCACCACTGGATCTAGGGTATTTAACTTTGCATCACTCTCAACCAATCAAATGGCTTAGATGCCTCTTTAATCCATGGCTTGAGTGCTTGATCCATGTCTTAATGCATCTACACCCTTAGATCTAGGGTTTCCATGACTCAAGTGGGGCCTCTTTTGACTCAATTTTTAACTTTATTATTTTTAATTTTATCTTTAATTTTGTAATCTTTTAATCTTTTATTTTATCTTTTACTTTTTATTTTTATCTTTTTATTTTTAAATCTTTTTTAAATTTTTATCTTTTTTATCTTTTATTTATATTTTTATTCTTTTATTTTTTTTTTTTTTTTAAATTTTTTTTAAATTTTTTTTAAATTTTTTTTAAATTTTTTTTAAATTTTTTTTAAATTTTTTTTAAATTTTTTTTAAATTTTTTTTAAATTTTTTTTAAATTTTTTTTAAATTTTTTTTAAATTTTTTTTAAATTTTTTTTAAATTTTTTTTAAATTTTTTTTAAATTTTTTTTAAATTTTTTTTAAATTTTTTTTAAATTTTTTTTAAATTTTTTTTAAATTTTTTTTAAATTTTTTTTTTTTTTTTAATTCTTGTTCTTTAATTTTTTAATCTTTAATTTTTTATTTTTATTTTTAATCTTTTATTAAGACAAGAGGGAGGCCCCACTTAGGAGATCTTCAGACATATTTTGACCATGGGGGGGGGCGGAAAAATTTAGAATAAATTTTTCCTAGGCTTAACAACCCTCAAACAAAATTACTATGGCATTATTTGATTTTTTCCTTCAAAATCAAATAATGTGAATTTTTTAACTTAGGGAAATTAATTAATTCCCTAGGAAAAATAGACTTTGCTTAGACAAAAATGGTCTATCTCCTCAACCCCTTGTCAGAATGACATGGGACTCGAAGCAGTGGCTTAGGGGGTTTCATAGCAATTTTACTTTGCATTCATAGCCCCTATTACAAAATGCCATGCTTGAGCAATTACATTATTACATCAAAACTCAGTTAATTAACCACCAAGGGGTGAAATTAATTAACTGGAAAAAAATAATAAAATACAACAACATAACGAAACTCCGCAAGACTCTAGACAAATGTCTAGCATGGTCATGAATAACATTTGAAACCTTAGCCACCCCATGGACTTGACTGCTAGAACGCCCGTCACCACTTTGGAGGATTTTGAGTGAAAAACCAAACCAATTAAAATCGTTTATACAACAAGATCAATTGGAAAGGGGAAAAACACTCGATGAGGGGACTTCCCTAACAACCAGTTCCATGGTGTGGCATCCATACCATATGACCCACACTAGCACATAAAATTACATTAATTTTCCCACGCAGGGGAGCGGACGTTTCGTTTTACAAAGGGGCAATTGCCCTGCAGAAGCGAAAAAAATCCTCAGATTTTTCCAAGGTACAATTTGTACAATTATGTACATCTTCATGTACATGGAGTTGCCACCTAGTCGAAATAGGTGGGCAACACCTTGAAAACTGTGCCGAATTCGTACAGTACAGATTTCTGAAATTTTGTGCAGAATCTTCCTTGATTTCTGTGCAGAATCTTTCTTGAAATTTGTGCAGAATCCTTCTCGATTTCTGTGCCGTACGGTCCTCGTTTTATGTGCCTTTTCAGTTGTACGGAAATCTTGAAATTCGTGCCAATCTCTTCTCGAATATTGTGCAAAATCTCTCTCCTCGATTTCTGTGCAGACTATCTTCTCTAGTTTTTCTCTGTCTTGCTGGTTTAGAAATCACTTCAAAACCCTCACTCTTCTTCTTCTCTCTCTCTCCAAAAATTCTCTTCTGAAGATGAACACTATGAATGGACGTTTGCCTTGCCTTAGCCTTTTTATTCATGGTAACTTCCCAATCCATTCTAATGGTTAAGATTAGATTAGATGAGAGGTTCACAATAAATGCTCTATTAAATAATAATTAAATGACATTTAGTGCACTCATGTCATTTAATAAAGTTCCTTTTTCTTTTTAATTACTCACTTAACTTTTAAAAATTTGAACTTAGGAAAATACCAACACTTAGCTTTTTAATAAAGTCACTTTAAAAATCTAAAGTGCTTCTCACTTCATTAAATGCACAAAATGACTAGGAGTCACATTTAAGTGTCCTTGTCCACCCTAAGGCAAATCTAGGTAGACAAACACTTCCTATGTAACTTTTCAACAGAGGAGTTGTCTGATGAAAGTGAGATTTTGCTGGGACAAAGGTCTTCCCGTGCTGGAGAAGATGACTGGAGCATGTAGAGGTTTTGACCCCTCTAGGCAGGCTAGCGAATTGGTTCACTGGTTTAGCTGCTCACGCCTCGAGCTACACGAAACTGATGAGAGCTGCTCTCGATGAGCAAACTGGAAGCTGATGATCACCTGATACCGTAGGATGAACCTGCTGATGAAGATGCTACCAATATTCATAAGATAAATTGAGATCCGGAGACCCAACGAATGCTTTGGGATTTTCCAGCTCAATCCCTAGCTGTACCGTGTCCCTGCAAATAATCTTTCGATGGATGCCAAATAGCTGTGTATGAATGAATAAAGATGAAGTGTGGATGGTGGACCTGAATGACCTACCCTGAAGGAGACTAGGGCAGATATCTCACTGTCGAACCCTCGTTAGCTGAAGACGCCGTCTTCAACCCCAACTGCTGTGGCTGCACGCTGTGCTGCTACTCAAAAGCTCCAAATCAATCAACAACAATAATAGATAACTCCTCTAGTCCAATAACCCTTTTTAAATAGATCTTCATGTGCTTTTAGGGTTTGCATGTCACTTTTAGGGTTTATGCTTCACTTTTGCATGCATGCAATTGTAATTTGATGTTGACTTTAACACTGAAGAAACAAGGCCTGCATGCTCCGCATGCTTTAGGATATGAACTCTGGTGGCCTTCTTACTACACTGATGACTTAATAATACTGAATTGATGTACCTTTCTGCTCCTAGTGCTATCAATCCTCAGTTATTCCCTTTTCTTTAAGACCCGCTCGAACCTATGGGAACAAGACACGTTAACAGGTGTTCTTAGGGTGGTTTAGTTGGATGAGGACATTACAACACCCAACAGTTTCTCTCAGTTGAGGGATAAGGGTTGTAGGTAGACACATTAGTTAGTTCATTTATTTTCTCGTGCAAACACATTAATCCCCTAAGTTGAAGAAATACATTAAAATAAATTAAAATCTATTGGACCACTTGCACAACAACACGATCTTTCATTTTATTTACTATTGCAGTCATCGTTTATTTGGTTCAATTTCTACTTCAAGCTCATCTCGTACACTCTAGTTTGTTTGCTTAAAGTATTTTACATTTGATGAATGTGGTTTATTTATTTATTGTGGTGAACGAATGATTTAGAGCATTTTGTGCATTTTGGCAATTTCATTGTAATCTTTGTTTGTGACTCCATAGCTCGATTAAGGAAGGAACTGGTTTAGTAATACTATATTTCTCTTGAAATTATATTTGGTTTACGAATAAAGAAAGATTTGCCTGTCATTTGAAATTATTGCGTTTTTGCATGATTGATTCCCATAAAGCTAAAATTAATCTATTCATCTTTTAACTCCTAAAATACAACCTTTGAAAGATAGTAAATAGGGACTACCCCCCTTGACCTTTTTAGGAGTTGGGTCTAAATGGAGGAGTTAGGAATCGAGGTGACATTGGGTTCTACACTCATAGTTTCCCTCAGGAACACACCTAGTGGTTGGAAGACTTTTTCATGGTCAAGTGTGTTTTAGGCGGCAACAAGCCTGTTGGCTAACAGAATGAAGTCGACTGAATGCGACATGTAAAGAGTCTATAAAAGGAAGAACCAAAGATGTATGTGGGTAACTTCCCTAGTGACTTCTTGTTTTCCTGTTACTTGTTGTTTAGTTGCGAGTCAGTCAGTTGAGTTTGTAAGAAGAGTAGTCGATCCAGGCTGTGTGTGGATCAACAATAGAGTCGAAGAGAAAAGAGAAGAGTAGTCGATCCAGGTTGTGTGCGGATCGATAGTAGAGTCAAGTAGGAGAAGATTGAACGACAAAAGAATAGAGAGCATGAGAGGAGAGTGAAGTTTGTATAAAAAAGAGAAGAAGATCTAGAACAGAGTCTACAATTGAGTGCACAGACAAAAGGTGCCATATATTTCTCATGCCAAATGAAGAGCACCTTTGTGGTTTTTCGTGGATGGGTTTCCACGTTAAGCACTGTGTCATTGAGTAGATGATGAATATGTTGATGTCGCATGAATGTGCTTTTGTCGTAGGAATGCATATTGTGATTAAGTTGTTATCACATATATAGTAGCCGGGCTACCATATTCTATTTTTCAGATACAATGCATTTTTCAGCCAGATCTCTTACATATGAGATCCTGAGATGAGCAGTTTTGACGGATCATTATTTTATTTGTGGACTATTGTACTCTCCCATGTCAGGACTGATTCTCAGGACACTCAGATTTGAGGACCGATGTAGCCATTTAGTCATTTACAAAGCAGTTATTGATGCCCAGATTTATATTAGTGCTTTCTCATTGGACAGATGATGTTTTAGATGGATTATATGCATGATTATGACTTAGCTCTTATTATATTGTGTTATGGTTATCATTGCTCTTATACTCATCTTTGTGACATGTATTAACATGTAGTGTCATGATCTGGCGGTCATAATTATATGGACTTGGATGTATTTTGTATTATGTATTGATGTCCCTACTTAGACTTGGAAGTTCTTCATCTATACTCATTGGTTTTACCCTCCTTAGGGAGAATAGAGGTAGTCATTCCCACCATTGTTTTGGCTTGCTAGTGTTGGCTTCATCATTCACTATGTCCACCCATCCATTACCTTCCAGTTTAGTTTTCAACCCGACTGACTTCTTGACTTATGGCATGGAGGATCTTTTTCCCCGCTAGAACTTTTGTTGGACAAACCTCCTTGTTTATATGGTGTCTCGGCTCTGAGTTGGTGACAAAACTTGCCTTTGGTGAGTTGGATTGTATGCCTAAATCATTCTGGTCGGTTGTCTCGATGTTTGGCATTGTGCAGAACTCCCCCTGGTCACTTGAGATGTTGTTGGCTAAAACTGAAAGCTCATGTACTACTTATATTGGAAATGTTATATATGCGCCCATGGAAAATGAAAATGCTAAAACTGTGTTTCTTAACATATGTGAAAAATGGCAAGAGCAATGAAATGCTAAAATACCCCTTGAAGGGTATAAGAAAAGGTCCAAAAAGCAATGGTTAAAATATGCTATATCCAAATATTGCTGACGTTATAAATATAAATATGTCCCGGATGAAAGCTGCGATTAGCTGTGTTTTTAACTAAGTAACATGACACTTCCAAATAGGGCCCGTGTCCCGTATTCCACGTGTCGGACACGACACTTGCCATAATACGTGTCCGACACCATAATTTTCGTGTCCCAAAATCTGGACACTTTCCAACACGTGTCGGACACTTGCCAAGAACGTGTCCTGATTTCTGGACATGTGTCCTGTCAAAAAGGGTATAAAGGAGGAGGAGGATAGAGGAAAGAGCTATGACAGTATTGTTAATTTTGACATGGAGGAGCAAGAAGACGATTGACAATGGCTAGTACCATTGATGAGCTATTATATTCTTACCTATGGCTATTTAGTATTTTCATTTTGTATCTAGTAGGACAGTAAATACTAGACTTAGTACTAAGTAGTATCTACTCTATTTTGTATTTGTCGGTGGCATTCTCTCGAAATACATTTTTATTTTTGTGGTTTATTGAGAAATATCAAATATGCAATTTATGGTTCAAAGTTCATGATTCATTGATAATTTTATTAGTGATTCATCATTGTCAAATTTCAATTGAATGATATTATGATTGATGTACATTGTATATACTTCTAGTTTTTAAAAAATGTAGATCTTTATGTATTTTTTTAATATATATATTAAAAAACGTGTCCCCCGTGTCCTATTTCTGGGGTCATCGTGTCTCGTGTCGAATACTCATATTTTCGTGTCCCGTGTCCTCGTGTCATGTGACTTAGGTTTTTAAGCACTGGTGAAGTCCCAAAAGGGTCATATAGGCCAAAAATGCCATGGAAATAAAATTGGTGATCCTAATGAACCTGGATCAAACTTGATGTAGTCATGATGCCTAAGTTGAATAAGCACTCTCTAAACTACTCAACCATTTGTGAGGCACTGCCATTCCTTGTGTTGTTGTTTGTCCGACATTGGTTTTAGTGAGTTTTTCCTTTCCATATCCAAAGTGTCATGATGTTAAGTAGGAAGTCATCCTTTGCCCTAGTCTGGTAAATTTCATCCTTCACCCTTCACTAGCAAATTGACTACAACTATGAAGTGAGTATAGTCCTGAAAGTCTAGTTTGAGTAATAATAAATAAAGCCTTATATATGTATTTGTTGATGTACCGCTAGTGAAATGACTGCTACTTGTTGTGATTGTTGCTTAAATGAGTTGTAGAGCATGTCTTAGCCTTATAACACTTGTAGCAGATGGATGATAGTCTGAGTTATATTATTGGTATCTGATCATTTACAGATGGTTATATTGTTTATCGGATATGGTTGATGATTAGGTAGAGACCTGAGAGGGGTATGAGTATACACCCTAGATGGATTTGGACTCTTTGAGTCTAATGAGACAGTTTATTTTCAGTTCTGGGCACTTGCAGAAATGATCAGGCTCATTTTACCTTTCTGATGCAGTTTTGCTTCACAGGATGATGTGTCTGAGCAGGGAGATGTTTTATTTGGATCTCTTAGGGCGTTGTATGGACATAGGGGGTGCAGCCACTTGTTTGTACCATAGTACCCCCACCCCAGAGAGCTTGGTGGGCTCAGTTTGACAATGCAGGCACCCTAGGAGGCTGTTTTGGCAGGTTCACGTTTCCCGAGGCAGATTAAAAAATGATTAAATGGCTATTGAAAAAATTGATTTGGGCTATTGAGGTAAGGAAATGACATGGGATGAGTCATGATGATGAGAGTGATCTCCTCCACACCTTCTTGTTGAGGCTTGGAAATTCACAGGCAATAACAGCAAGGGATTCTCCCCAATCAACGTTCCCAATTAGCCCGTGACTATTTGGTATAGGGAATCCGTCCGGTTTGCGGTCCGGCTACCGTAGGTCAAGTAACAAAAACAAAGGTTTTACCGGTTGCGGCCCGGTCCACCGTGTATTTGTATTTTTTGACTTAAGTATGATATGCAAGTGCCTAATTAACCATGCAGGGTGATAAAGATGCAAGGAGTAGTCACAACGTGATGCGCAGGTTCTTACCTCTCGTCTTAGAACTCACAAGCATCCAAATCATGCAAGAAAATAAATACTAACTAAACTATCTCTAGAGAGTTGGGTATTCATTCATGAATAATGCGCCCCTGTTCATGTGTTATGGCAAATCACAGATAGTTGTTCTTATAACCAAACATATAAACATGAAGAAAAGTATATATATGATAAGATAGCTCATCAACAATTAAAAAATTCCATTAGTCATAGTGGAAAAGATGTCATAAGGTACTGAAAAAACGTTCAGACAAGAACATAGGTCCAAGAAATTAGAACGCTCTTACAGCTAATGAGGCACAGCTAAAAACAAAATAGTTCACATTCAACATTGCTCATTTAATCACATTGACATATTCCACACAACACTTTCTCCAACAGGGAAAATTTGCAGTCTCTGGTTGTAAAACGAAATAGTTCCTCTTACAAGCATTAAGTTACAAGTTTTTCCAGGGAAAAAGCCCTTGTAACTTCTAACTTTCAAATATTTAAACAAAATCAGCAGACCGCTTGGGTTCCCCCCAAACGTGTGACTCTTCGGTTCTTCGAGCGTTTCATATCCCTCCTCTTCATCTTTTCTGCGCAAGCTCATTATCAGCTGAGTAACTGACGGACTTTTCAGACCTGTGCCTTTGTTGCTTTCGATCTTGTCTTTTACTTCACCTGCGCCCCTTGAGATCCTATCTCCAATCAGTACCTTCGCACTGCGGCAATATGAACCGTCTTTTGGATCTTCCTGCAATTAACCAATGTGCATTATTCACCGGGTTGTATTCCAAAATAAAACGTCAAATTATACCAACTGAAACGGCTAATCCACAGGAGATGGCCAGGTGCACCACTTGATTTGAGAATTTTAACAAACGCTATCATCACTACCTCGTCCACTTATGGGTTCGGAGGAAAACACCCACGACTGGAAATGAGAACTCATCGGAGGCTCAGAGCGCTAACCTCGGCAGGGTAGACCTACTCACAGCCGCAACGACGGACAAGAAAAGGTTAAGGACACGCGACCCGCGGGCGGGAAAACCCTTAATCGGAAGTCGGAAGATATTGACATTGGAAGCCGAAAGCCTTGCACAACCGCAACGGTGGAAAAGGAAATGACTACGGGCAAGCGAATAAAAACTGACGCATCGGCTGGCAGAGAGTTCTTACTTTGGGTGGCTAATTGATTTGGGAGCCGCAACGGCGGAAGCGAAAAGGTTAGGGACACGCACGACTAAAAGACTGATAAGCATCGGCAGTCGGAGCACTTTGTACTTCGGGTGCTTAGCTGCTTTAGGAGCCGCAACGACGGAAGAGGAAAGACTACGACTTCCGATTAAACAAAAATGACGCTCGATCAATAGAAACTATTAAGTGTTCGGGCAGCTTTAAAATTCAACAGCGGTCAAAATCCATTTCACCTTTGAAACAGTGACCCATCAAAGAACAATTAGCAACACTACACTCAAATCTGCGACCCGCGGCAAAATTCAAAGACAAACAACCCCCGGAGACAGGCTGCAAGTAAGTCGTTAAAATCATCTAAGATTAAAACATGACCGAAAATTCACGGATAAAAACAACTTGAAAACAATTCTAAATCATGAGGAGGGGACCAAAATTTAAGAAATTTGGGGAAAACGGTTGCAGCCGCAACACTTCTCTAGCAGTTGCAGCACTTGATTGGGCCCACACCTATTTTTTGGGCATTTTATATTATTTTCTGGAGCTTTTGAGAGGCTCACGATTTCCTCAAGAAGGCACAAAGTCAAAGAATTAAAATGTTATATTATTTTATTGTGCCATGGGGCACATGGGGCACCCATAGGGAGTTAGTTAACACTCCATGGACCCACCATGTGCTTCATTTATTTCTTGTTGAGTGGTGTACCCTCTTTATGAGTGATATAGTCCACTTTGGTACTTTATGGTTATATTGATCCATGTATTGTATGTTGAGCTCATCTCAACCATTGATTAGAACATTTTATGTTTTAATCTTAACCACTCGTTTTGAAAGTGGTTAGGATTCGGTTATGATTGTGGTTCTCTCATTTCTATTGAAAGGAGAGAGCTTCTCATTTGTAAAGGGTCTTTGGCTCTTGGATCTTAATAATAGAAAGATTTTTCCGTGGATATTTTTCTGGATCTGCTTTGCATCTGATGTTCTCAAATGGTGATTGGATAGTCTTCTGGTTCCTAGCATTGTGGAAATTCATGTGAGATCTATATTTTTTCTGCTATCATTGTCTTGTTTACAGGAGGGCGTTTTGGCTGGAGCGTTTTTGTAGGGGGACCTCAACTCGTTCGGCAATTTTCGTCTTGGATCAAGGGGTTTTCATTAGTGTCATTGTGATCTATGAATACTTCTTTTTACTTTCCTATAGCATTTGGTTTCTTTATCTTGTCTTAGCAAATCTGATATTGTTGACGTTTGCTCATGCAGGGTAGGGGGCGCATTGGTGGCTTGTGGCTTACATCTGTCATAGAAATCACGTGGATCTTCCAGAATTGATCGGGATAGCAAGGATCATCGTTGTTAAGACTTCTACAAGCATTTCCAGGTACGATCCAACATGTAATTCTCTTCTCTTTAACAGATCTAAATCCATTGTACCTGTTTTCCTTCCATTTTTATGAAAATCCTTCAAATACTAAAAAAACCTTAAAAAATTCTAAATTCGGGAATCGTTCGATCTTTGGCCAAACCACTGCTGGGTTTCATAGATTGGGCCTCCCCCTCACTGAATCTACAGCAACGCTGGTCAAATTCCTGTTGGTTTGACCTAGATCTGATTTTTAGTCGGAAAACTGCATAGCGCCCCCACTGAAAATTTGACCTGCTAGGGTTGAATTTTTTTGATTTCTGACTTCATAGACCGATAAATTGGGTCTCACACAGTCCAAATCACCCCCAACGCTGAGCTAGTTCATGCCAGGTTGCCCTAGATCTAAAAAACTGACTTTCAGCCTCTTATGCCCCCTCATCAGATTTTGACTTTTCTAGATTTGATTTTTCCTGAAATTTTCTGATTTGGGTTTGTAGATCGGGTCATCCTGATTTCATTTCCACTCCAACGCTGAGCTGATAGTCTCCTGGTGGCTCTGGATCTGCAGATCTGCCTCTCCAAACCTTAGCGCTAGCCCTCCTTCTGCTGATTTTCCTGTAACCTGAATCTTCCGGGCCAAATCCTTTTCTGGGTCCATAGATCAGGACATATCCCAGGTGGGTTCACTGAAACATTGTGTTGATACTGACTCCATTACCCATGGTTGAACAGGCACTGATCTCCAAGCATAGCGCTAGCCTTCCTGACCTCTTTCCCCGAAAGTTGACCATTCCTTGATAACTCAGGTTACATGATACTTTCATATCCTTCACTGAGTCTATCTCCTTGGTACTAGGCAGTCCCAACTCTGTCCTTGCTCACCTTGTCATAGTTACGTTTCTCAAGACAGTGGTCATCTTCATCAGTTGTTAGTATCTAAACCCTAGAGCTAGGGTTTCCATTTACCTTACACCTTACGTACCTCAAAGCCATATTTGATCTGTTCTGGTGTCTAGGTCTGATCTCTCCTATCGGGAGTAGATTCGGGTCTCCCCCGTTGTTGTCTTGGACTTAGATAACATAAAGTGAAGACTGCCTTGATTGGCATGACAACCATCCATTTGGGAGTCTAGGAAGTCTTGTTTCCACCTCCTTAGTTGCTTGCCCCTCTACCATTCATCCTAGATCTACCTCACATAGGAAACTACAAGGTTGGTGATAACATAAGTGTTTATGTATTTGCTTATGAATGAGTTCTCTTGTGCACGAGTTGCACTATTGATAGATAACCTGTGTGTTAAGCTTATATTGCTGTTATATTCTCTGTGATGGATAAGTTAAGTAGTGTCTTATCTGCGCACAGTAAGGTTAAGCATTATACCCACCGACTTCGGTAGAGCGAGTTGGTAAGGTGCCAAGGGAGAAGAAATCCCCACCCAACTGCATAAAACTAGTTCTGGCAGTTACCCATAAGAGATATCTCGGGTGAGACTGCATCTGCGTCGCAGGTGCTGTTGACTGAGCCTTGCTCTGTCGGGCCGATATCTTGGGCTTTGTTGCGTGCAACAGAAGGTCCGAACTTGGGTCGAAGGGAGAAACACCAACAACAAGAAAAGAAAAAGCTAACTAATGTGTCTACCCTAAACATTTATCTCTTTCGATTTGAGAGAAACTGTTGAGTGCTCAACAAGGGAACACAAGGTTCCCTTCTAGCTCCATAAAACAGTTCCAAAGATTGTCAGGTGCTCAACATGAGGATACTAATTGCCATCAGGCTCACAAGACAATTGCAGAGAAGTAGGCAACCAAACTCTCTTTTTATCATGTATGGAGGAGCTATGGATTGCCTGCTTCTTTATTGATTTGCATATGTTTAGGCTCCAATCTTCCGGGTGATTTTTACAGCACAAAATGGCCAATGGATGCAAAATATCACAGAAGCATATAGGGAAGTAAGTAAGTAAACCCTCTTTTACCATGTATGGAGAAACTATGGATTGCCTGCTTCTTTCTTGATTTGCATATGTTTGAGGCTCTAGACTTCTAGGTCATTTTTACAGCACAGTATAAGCATTGGACACCAAATACCACAGAAGCAATGTCTCCCATATGTAGATAGATGGACAATTTAATGAAGTGACTAGGATAATAGTAAACTTCTGAGGATGTTTAGCCCCAGACATTCTAATAGATGGGATGAGAACCTACTTTATGGGAAACATAACTATAATAGAACAATACGTACTTCCATTGGTTGCAATCCTTTTGAAGCATATTATGCATTTTGTGGTTCAAGCTGTTAACACCTTTGGACTTCATATCTTTTCTTTTAGTGCCTGCTACTGCCGAAGAATAGGATGCAAAACTGCAAGCATCAGATATACATTTTTTTGTCGAGAAAGCACTAGTATTATATAGAAAATATCTACTTACATACTAAGTCATGAGATTCGACGATTTTTTGCCTTTGAATTCGAAATTCTCTGGATGTTTTGGACAACCGATTTTATTCGTTGAAAACCGCCGATTTTCAAGCCACAACCACAAGACAACAACACGAAGGAGAAATAGGACGCATGAACCGGCGTAAAATCGATATATTTTTTTTTTCCAGATTTGGGCGGCCCACGGGTAAACCCTGTTGTGAATCGTTTGAGTGTGAAGCTGTCCTCGTGAGGGATGTGACTCGTGAGTAGGGGGCTGAGGCTGTCGACTACATGGGCCATTGTCGTGTGGACGCATGAACCGGCGTAAAATCGATAATTTTTTTTTTCCAGATTTGGGCGGCCCACGGGTAAACCCTGCTGTGAATCGTCTGAGTGTGAAGCCGTCCTCGTGAGGGACGTGACTCGTGAGTAGGGGGCTGAGGTTGTCGACTACATGGGCCATTGTCGTGTGAGTGGGCACTAGCAGGAAAGCGTTGCTACAGTAGCAGGAAATGACTACAACTCATGAGCCATAGGACAACCAAAAGACGACCGCATTTAGTGTTTAGTCATAAGGTGTAATCGTTATTGTCCTGCATGGATGGCGGGTAGGACACATTTAATAAGAAAGGTATGACGAGCAACGAACTTGGCGAGCAAGAACACAACAAGTCGACAACAGGCGATATTAAAAGAATCGCGCAAGGTGAACACCGAAAGGACACCGATTCCATTGTGGAAGCGAAAGGGGCCGTCGCCAAGAGGAAGATATCAAATATAAATAGGTATATTACTAAGATAGTATAATAATATAAAGTAATGTAAACATAAGTTGGCTATCAGATGTAAGGAAATAGAAAATCGAATTAATAAGTTAGTTTATTTCAAAAAATTATGCATTAATATGTTGAGTGAAAATTTTCATTTATTTTTTAATTTTCAAATTTTGTAGTCTCTCGAACTTGATGCTGAATTTTATGGCCAAATTTTTCATTGCCGATTTTTTGTCGATTTTCAAAGTCTCCGAATTTGAACACGAACTTGAATCAAGTGATTTAGCGTACATAGTATGGAAAATTTATCTTAATGCAGTCAGCGTTGCAATGAGGTTAGAATTAGCATTGAAAGATATGAATTATATTCTTAGCATCATGAATTAGCAGAAAACCCATTGGCTTTGGCTTGAGCACTTACATCATCTAGGGCCAACTTTTGAAAAGCAGAAAATACTAACAACTCCTTCAAATACATACAGTGCACTTTCTAGAGATTACAAAATCAAATTTTGAATACAGTGCAAACAAGCAATGTAGTGACTCCACCTTTGTTTATTTCCTATAGTCTGCACCTTTGTTAATTTCCATGTGACCAATGCCACTGCATAATTTAGCATACAACTGCGTCTTTATTTTGTCTTTTGAATTTTCACAGTCATACACTTTCCACCATCCTTTAATTTTTTTATATTGGCATTTTTTTGTAAGTCTTCTTGAGTGATAAATTGGCTTGGTTCATAGACTCAAGTTATTAAAAAAAATTAAAAACTTTATTGTTTTTAACTTTTTAAAAGAAAAATAGTTACATTTTCAAAGAAAGAAATTAAAGAGTGGGTTCTACAAAGAAAAAGGAAAATCTCAAGATGGTAAGCAATAAAGAATTACATGTCGAGGTTAACCGCTTTAGGGATGAAGTTAATAGTGTAAGACATCGTCTTAGGAATATTGAGAAGAGCCAAAAGAGTTAGGAGATGGACAATGAGAGTTGGGGGAAAAATTGATAGATTATTAGAAGATACGTCTAAAACATTCAGAGAGAGTCTTAGCAAGATAACGAAAGAGTTCAAGACTAGATGGCAAACTCTATTAAGACTAAGAAACAAAGATAGGGATGAAACAACAAAGATACTTAATGATCATAGCGGAAGGATTGACCAGCTAATTGAAGACGTGTGGTGAGAGACATAAGAGATAGTGAAAATCTTTCAAGATTTTCAAAGCAAAGTTGTTACAAATGCAGAAGTTGTGGAATAGCTTTGCGTGGCTCGGGACGAGCCACAGGTGAGTGTTGGGGGCCTATTGGCCGTAGGGAAAGATAGGCAGAATTCAGTTAGAATTCTTCCCAAGTAGCTAAAGAGTCTGGTCATAGGGAGAAGAAGTTGCGGCAGAAGCAGATGAAGGCAGAGGAGAAGCTACGACAAGAGTAGTTGTGGAAGGAAGAGCAAGGTAGAAGAAGCAGCTACAAAGGAAGCTACGACGGAGGAAGATTGAAGAAGATAAGAGAGAAAGAGATAAGACTGAAGAAGTAGTTGCAGAGGAAGGTGTGATAGGAGAAGAGCTCGTGAAAGAAGAGAAGTCACGACTGAAGGAAAGGATGCGACGAGATCAACCGCGACGGAAGGAACCATGCTAGAGAAGGCGTGCAGCGACGAACTGACTGGAAAGGACAACTAGGGAGATCGTGGGTACGAAGTCGGCTAGAGTCACATGTGCTGTAAGGAATAAAAACATCTTTGTATTTTGGGCTGATAGTGCCTACTGACAAGTGTAACTAGAATAGGAATGACAGCCTGTTGGCTAACAGAATGAAGTTGGCTAAATGCGACATGTAAAGAGTCTATAAAAGGAAGAACCAAAGATGTATGCAGGTTAGTTAGTTTTCCAGTGACTTCCCGGCTTCCTGTTTTCCTATTACTTGTTGTTTAGTTGCTAGTCAGTCATTTGAGTCTGTAAGAAGAGTAGTTGATCCAGGCTGTGTGCAGATCGACAATAGAGCCGAAGAGAAGAGTAGTCGATCCAGGCTGTGTGCGGATCGATAATAGAGCTGAAGAGAAGAGTAGTCGATCCAGGCTGTGTGCGGATCGACAATCGAGTAAAGTAGGAGAAGATTGAACGATAGAAAAATAGAGAGCATGAGAGGAGAGTGAAGTCTGTATAGAAAAGAGAAGATCTAGAACAAAGTCTATAGCTGAGTGCGCAGACAAAAGGTGCCATATATTTCTCATGCCAAATGAAGAGCGCCTTTGTGGTTTTTCCTGGATGGGTTTCCACGTCAAGTACTGTGTCCCATGTTGCAGGAAACTTGCCCCCCCCCCCCCACGTTTCTAGCCCGTTTCCTGACGGAAACTCGGAAACCCGTACCGTACGGCAAGGAAACCTGTTTCCAATTGATGGGGACTGTTTCGCGTGTTGGAAACTCGTTTCCTTAAATCAGAAACTCGTTTCCAAATCGAATTTCACTAAAATCCTGCGTTTCCTTCCATAGTCCGCCTAAAACACTTGTTTTTTTAATTTTTTAGGTTTTTGCCTTTTCCGGCTACGGTTTTAGAGGCTTACGGAATGTTCTTTATGCCTTGGGTTTGTTATAAAATAACACCCATGCCTCCTTTTTGCCATCACGGCTTATCCCCAACGCTCATTGGCAGCTCACGGTCCATTGGCATAACTAACGGTGCATTGGCATAGCTCAAGGCTTACGGTTCATCATCACAGATCTTTGGCTTTAGTGTATACATTATACAATTCGGAATGGTTCCCGCTAGATTTGGAATGTTTCCTACAAGTTTCCAAGTTCCATGGAACGTAGGAACTTCAGGAACGAGTTTCCTAAAATTTGGGAGCGGTTCCCGTGCTACATAGATATTTAGAAGGTGGTACTTATGATTGGTTCACATGGCAGTCTAAAAAAACTAGCGGTTACTTAGTAAATTGGCAAATGTTCATAGAAGATTTCCTTAAGAGGTTTCATGACAAAGAAGAAGATGCCACCTATACTAGGTTTGCCTATATACAACAAATGGGAAGGGTGAATGAATATACCCATGGACGGGAAGTTCTTGCAACCTGATTCCTCGATCCTACAAATGAGCAACTATTGAAGATTTTTATTTTTGGGTTAGAACTTGTTATCTGCAGTGAGCTAAGGCTATTCAGACCTAAGAATTTGGTTGAAGCTAGAAGCATGGCAAAATATGATTGAAAGGAAGTTGACTAGTCATCAAGAGATTGGTTTCGATTCCCCCAAAAAGGCAACTAGTTTCAACGATAATAAATATCGCCATTTAGAAAAGGATAAAAGTAAGGAAAACAATTGTCATTGATGTGGGAAGAATTGGCTTCCAGGGGATAGATGTGAAGACATGTCTTTATGCTACTATAGAGTAGTGGATGGAAAGCAAGTAGAAGTCTCAAACCTAGAAAATGAAATCACTATAGCATAAGCCTCAAATTCTAACCATGATGAAACACCGCCAAAAGTATCACTGGCATCAATCTCATGCACACTTCCAAATAAGGATGAGAATGATGTGTATCAAAAGGGAAATATTTATTGAAAGGAACAAACACAAGAACCACCTAGAAAGTATATTCCACCTCATCTTAGGAAGCTTGACATGATCTAGATTCCAATAAAAGGGGAAAACTAGCCTAATTGTTACGCTCGAGGACAAAGCATTTCTCGAGAGGGTGGCAATGTAATTGCCATAAAAATAAATATAATAACAATAACAATAACAATAAATAGTAAATAATAATAATACATACATTAATGAAAAATCAAAGGGTACATACCACTTCGCCTTGTGACCAGTCAATGTGTATAAGTATACCGTCAGGAGGTTCATTGTAAGTGTTATCACAGATCTTATAGTTGTCCCAATAGATAAATCCTATACAGGATGGCAGAGGGGACAGGCAACCAAAGCTGTGACCTACGAAAACCCGAACCCCCAAAAGATGGATGGTTGTCACGTCGATTAGGGATTCCTTCGCTTTATGCCACTAGAGAAGCCCAAGTGACAAATGGGGAGACTCGGATCAATCCCAAAAGGAAAGATCCAAGACAAATCACCAAATCAGACCCCTATCGAAGAATTCGTAAGGTGAGTGCCTGAAACCCTAGATTTAAGGATGAGCTACAAATTAAGGATACCCGAGTGGGATGGTTACTTTTAGGTTGGAAATATCACTCAGGTAATTAAATCAGATGGGTTGCAAAGATTGAGGTTGCATCTAGGATTTTAGTGTGCTGGTTCAAAAGATCAAACTTGGACCCTAGGGGGATTTAAGTAGATGATTGAGAAATCCCCAGGACAAAGCTGATATTGACAATTATGGATTCTTGCATACTAGCTGGG
This sequence comes from Pseudotsuga menziesii, assembly GCA_001517045.1. Taxonomy (NCBI): domain Eukaryota; kingdom Viridiplantae; phylum Streptophyta; class Pinopsida; order Pinales; family Pinaceae; genus Pseudotsuga; species Pseudotsuga menziesii. The sequence goes on from LPNX010003840.1 coordinate 38,132, forward strand.
ATGAAAGATTCGACAATGAAAAGTACCCAGATGAAACCGGACAAAAAAGAAAGGGAAAATGGCTGACTTGCTGAAGGAAGAATGTTTTCTCCCAGACAGAGACCAGTTCTTGGAGGGGGCTAGAGGAGTCCAAGCTTGAGGTTTTTGTGGGAGAAGGGGTTTTTCAGTATGCTGCACAAAACCCAGATCATCAAATTTGCAGATTCCCAGTGCAAATTGGTCCGGTGATTTTTCCTAATGCTAAATGAGGGTTTTTCAGTGAAAATTATTGATGGGCAATGCATGAAAATCAAAATGTGGAGAACTTACCTGAGAAACGTACCTGAATCATTGCTGATGACCTCTTGGATGATGAAGAATGCCTTTCTTGAGATCAAATAAGATTTTCGAGCAAGCTTTTGATGAAGTGCTGCTTCAACTAGTGTCCCTAACGCCCCTGTTTGCTTGCCACACCAAGAAAAATCAATCAGTATGGAAAATAAATGGGAAATACAAGCTAAAGAAGTACAAGCAGAAGAAATCATAAAGAAGTTCAACTCCCTGATAGCCAATGTCGAGATCAAGCAACAGGGTAAGTCCCCCCACCAATGCGCCTCTCTCAGAATCGCCTCCTTCAACCTGCAAGTTAAACGGGTACAAGGAAAGATACAAAAACTATGCTGGATTTATCTTAGTGCAGAAGAAAAGCAATGCCAGTCATCAACTCATTCATTCATCAAGTAAGTAGACAAGTGTGTAGTCCCAGACAAAATCTCTTTATTTCAATTCCGGTGCCAGAGCTCATGAAATACAATGGGGGGGTCACCTCTCTTAAATAGTTTGAGAGAGACATAAACCCTAACTCACTTTATCATCCAATGATAGAGATTAAAACATCATCAATACATCAATCAATACATGGATCAAGTGACTAAGTCAAAGAGGGGGCGCACTTTACTCAAGGATGCCTCTCTAAAGTGAAATATCACAACATAACATAAGATATGACATGATACATCATAGGAGGGGGTCACTAGGGGCTTAATTCACCCTAGGCATCTTTACAACTTCATAATATGAGATATAACAATGAAATACATCAATAGCCAATTAGAGGGGGCGCCCCTTGGGGGGGTTTCCTCACTCGCTGAGCCATAAATAAATAACCCGGACATTTGCTGACTGAAAACTGCTGGAGGACCGTCCGGGATGCTGAGAAACATCATCTGCGAAAATTCCAAGCCATTTCCTTGACCCAGGAGGCCAAATCGATTTTTCTAGTGATTTTCTAGTTCATTTTTTTGCTGGTACAATCTCTGGAAACTGATAAGTCCATCATAACTCTGTCCAGGGTTCAAACTGGTGCAAACTGACTACTCTAGATGATTTGGAGACATAGAAGAATGGTATAAGTGACTACTCATACCCCCTGTAACACTGCACTGCTCAAGGAGAACCAATCATACTGCTATTTGGAATAAAATTTGATCATTTGGCCAATAATTAAGTGATAATAATCACTTATCTAGAGAACCGAGGCCAAACTCTCAAAACTGAGAATACAGTATTGGTCTTGGGCATGTCTGGAACAAATATAGACCATGTTGTATTTTTGAGTCACTGCCTTGGGAATCGTTTTTGACTTGGTCAACTAGGTTGACCAGGTCAAAGTACCCAAAATCAAGGTGAGATACTGTACCAGTATGATCCTGCAACATTCCAAGGTAAGACATGCTCCAATGGTGTATATCAAAACCAAACTTGAGTCAGTTATTCATAATCATGGTGACCAACAACAACAACAATAATAAAATATACCTTTGCTTTTGAAAAATCTTAGTCCTTTGGAAATTTAATTGTACATGCCAAACTTACAAAGTGTAAAAGATGTGCTATAGATGGGTGAGGGTGGAAAAACAAGGCTAAGGCAAGTGGAAATGACTCTTGACTACCTTTGACTCAGTGATCTATCCGAATGATAACCAATATACTCTACCAAGGTGACATATGTATGACAGATAGCAATAGGGGATGGAGGTGTCTCACAGATGGATAAAGTACTTGGGCATGCTTCCCTCAGACTCTAGCAAGGTTTCCTTTGCAACTTTATTGCAACATAGGTCAACCTTAAAGGCAGGTGCCCTGGACGCCTTCTGGGCTCCAGTACTGACAAAGACCCAACCTTTGCAAGCTAGTCTCACCCTGATGCCCCGTGGGGGCACATGAGCCGAACACTATACAATGAGTGAGTGCTCATCCTTTGACCATCAACTGTTTCAAATCACTTTTCATTTCACAAGGTAGTAGCCAGCCTACGAGAGCAGGTGCCTTGGAAAGCTTTTTGGGCTCCAGTAAATGACTAAGGCCTAGCCCCGTTGCCAGCGAGCGTCCATAACCCCGACGGGTTTGCCTCTCCTTGGTGCCCTTGTGGAGGGAAAATTGAGCCTTACATTATACAAGGAATGAGTGCTCAACCTCTTGGCCATTGACTACCTTTTTCAATATTTTATACTTTTGCATCCTTTAGATATAGCTTTTATGCGTTCCGATGCTTTAGTGTTTAGCAACACTGTTATGGTGGAGCACTTGTTTTGAGGACTTAAGGAGAACAACCCTGTGAACGCAGCCACATTGGCCAAGACACATACTTCATAGCCGGAGACACATAGCAACATGGAGTCTATCATACATAGGGGTCACAATGGGGAAAGGATCTTCAATCTCACAAGTTTCCATCAGTTTGAGTCATTGGATAAAAGCAAAAATGAATGAACTGAATGGACGGATACAAATGACATGGAACCAACCTAGCACTAAGGTTTACACTTTGTTTGAGCATGGCATGGGCAACAGTTTTCACATTAATTCTTCGATAAATCATAACACAGGTTAGAGCAATACATAACATATAAGCACAGGTGACCATAATCATCCTAACATGACAAGCACAGGTGTCTGAGATACATCACAGAGCAAAACTAAACCAAGGAAATATACCTGACTTTACCATGTATACCTGTCTCCAACTGATAAGCCCCTCAATAACTGTGTGCACTGTGTACCATCTCCTGATCTGCTGCTCTGCTCTAATGAATTATGAACTAGATCATCACCAAAATCATCTCAATGGACTCCTGAATCTCAGTCCTGGCAAGGAAAATATCAAGAACAAGGCTCTGAAGTGAAATGAAGCTGTAAAGATCCATGCTGATATCCCATGTAAAAGTTGCCCGGAATAGAAAAAGAGACAAGTCTGCATGCTGCATCAATGGAAGCCTGGCTGAAAATGTATATGTGATAACAGCAAGTATCTCATATTTCATCGATTATTTATTATTCAGTATATTCTTGTGCATTGCAGAAAATTCTTCTGTCAGTTTATTAATGAATAGGGACTTCTCACTACAGATTCATATGTTAACTTGAATTCTGAACAGTTTAAAAATAATGATTTTTACTACATATTTATGTCAAATGAACTTTCCAATTTTCCCATTTTGGTAAATATGGGTAGTGTATGGTTGCAGTGTGTAAAATAAAGTCACACTTTGCATGGAAGTCATAGTTATTTGATCTATATATAATTCTTTAAAGTTTTGGTGAGGTGTCAAGGGGCAGTAGTTGGGCATGTGCAAAAGAGTAAGACTCCTACATAAAAAATAATTACACCGTCTACACAGAATCTCATAATTGGCAGCAAATTCTCCAACATTCATGTGAAATTCTAGCAAGTGATAGGTCTTTCTGACATAGGATGTGTCAGTAGGATCCATTAGATTTTGTAAATACATCTTGTGGCATTAAATTTTGGCTGGTAGCCTTGTCATTGACCACCCTGTGATTGGAGCTTTCTAATTGCCACTTCAGGTAGTAACTGACTATTATTTAGTTGAGAATACTAGTTTTTAATTGTGAATTGTAACTGGTATTTGTGGTGAGATAATTCTGCAAAAGGAGATGAGATCATGAGACTGATAGACAACATCCTCTTGAGCAAAATAGTTGCAAAGAATGGGTCTCACGACTTGGTTAGGTTTTTTAAGCCTTTTTTTCTTAAAGCCTTACTTTGAAGGGTAGTCTATACTGACTCTAGGAAGGTTTCTAAGATCGTATTATAGTTTTGTTTCTTTCTTGAAACTATGGGTCATGTATTTTTTATTTTGCATTTTAAATCAACATGAATGCCTATGTGTTTGGGAATGTTTTCAAACTGTTTAAGATGTAGAATTGTAGGCTTGGAAAGCATTCTTTTGGGGTCCATTACATGCAACTATTATTGCAGCAGTTGGAGTTGCTATGATTATGCACACGGCATAATCTATGTCTAGTAGTGGGATTCTTTTTTTTTGACTGGTTTCTAATTAACCTGATGCGACAAATGCGCTGTTCCCCAATCTGGGAGAGTTTACAAAGTACTGTAGTGAGGATTGTTTATTTTCTTTCTTGGAAAAATAAAGTTTTTTAGATTAACACCGGTCACATTACTGGGACTGCATAGTACCTGAAATAGATCACATGCTGAGTGGCCTTGCCAATAATACAAAAACAAGAACTGACCAAAGAACTAAACAAAATCAAGGTCTGAGTGCATATAAACTAGGACAATCCTGCAGGCCTCAGCTCTGGGATTTCTTATAGACGTTCTTTATTTCTTTGCAGAACGGTATTGTGTCCATTCTTTAAGATTTCCTTTAGTTTGACATGTCTAAATGCTAATAGTTTATTTACTTGTATTTTTAAGATTTTCAGCTCCACACATAAGTAATTTTCTTTTTAAAATGAAAATTCATAAATGTTTTAAGAGAAGAACATTATTGCCTTTTATTTCTTTTATACATAACAAAATAGGAAATCATTTTACAGGAACATGGGAATTCCAAGAAACAAAAAACGGTTCCTCCAGATTCCCAGATTTCAGGAAATCTAACGGACAGTCTGTGTTTGAGTTAGTAAGCTCTCCTACAAAAATATCTGGTGTACATTATGTACAGGTAAGCTATACGCCCATCTTTGGAGTCCATTAAAGAATTCTCATAAGTATTTTAAACAAAATTTTACAAAGTTATTTTTTGAGGATGATGATTGTTCTTATTCATGTTCTTGGATATCATGTACCATTCCATATCTCCTTAATATGAATCTGCATGATGTGATAAGTGTATGGCAACTGATTACTTTCCAAGTGCATATAAGTTGTGTTGCCACAAAAACTAGCACCCTAAATGCAAGGACTCAAAGGGGTTCTAGCCAAGTGCAACTATGAAAATAGAGTAGCTCTTACCTACAACTACTTTACTTTTAGTGATTTGGACAAAAAAGTCACTAAGGGCGGGGGGGGGGGGGTTCCCTAAATGCAACTAAGTCAAGAGTTTAGACAAATTATTATGGCAGATAATGGCTCAAGAGTTGAGAAATATTGTTGAGTTAAGCAATCCAAATGAAATTAAAATGATAACTCAATTTTAAAGATAAAAACATTCAAGAACCATTAACCATAAATTGCAATTGAGAATAACCACATGAATGAATTTGCCAAGAGAAAGTAACTTGTTGCCAAAAGATTAGATCCAGAAAATGTAAAACAAGAAGTTAAAAAATGATCATGGAAGTCCATCACATTAAACATCATCGATCTAAATGAAATTCTTGTAGAATGACAAGTAAAGTGCTGTTTAACCATGAACCTATTTCCTTGAACACTGATTTAAGTGATTTTGAAAATGACTCAAAAGACATGCAACTTGTAAAACTATAAACTCTATTTTATTTCTGGGATTGCCAATAGAATAAAAGTGTTCAATTTTAGAAATTCACCAACAAATTTAAAGATTGTTACTAACCAATTAAAGAGTTATGAACTGAAAATAATATGGTCATTAACAATGAAAATCTCAGCAACTTAGATATGTGAACATGAGTGCATAATTGCTGGGTAATCAGAGTGTCTTTGTGCCATAATCATTCAACAACAAGTGGTTAATTTCTGATCTATTAAGTTCTGTAAGTGCCGTGTGAAAAACTGTCCAAGATCTGAAAATATTTCGGAGTGATTGATCAATACTACTTGACATAATCAACTGAAAAACAACTCTTAAACAATCAAAGTTTTAGCCCATTTAAAAATATTGACTAAATTCAGAGCTAACTAAATCTGAAAAAAACATTTACCATAAGTTCATTCTGTTTTGTGGACCAGCAAGTAAAGAATCATAAACACAATGTAACCATGAGATTAAACCATGAAGTGTTGCTTGCATCTTATGAACTTTAGATGAAAGTTAATTTTCCAGATTTAAAATAAAATTGCTTTAAAAGAAAATAATGATTTTGTTGGCTAGAAAGAGAGAGAGATGATCTTTATGACTAGTGTCCATAGTCTAATGAAAATGGCACAGGGTCATTGTAGAAAAAAGTGAAACTATTGGGGATCAAACAAGAATAGTTGGTGGAATCATTCACACCCTAGTCTTGGTTTTTGATTAGCAAGTAGTACTTCTTCTTTTGTCCAAGTAAAGGGTTTCAAATGCTGAAAATCCCTTGGGAAAAAGACTACACAATCTACCCAAGAGATGCAAATATCATATGCTGAAATGTTGCTTATCTGATAAGTTAAATCATATAGCATTAATATTAAAAGATGTTACTTTAAGGAGGAGGAGCTGCATTCAAGATTTTTGAAACCTCGACGTTTCAATCCCTACTCTGGGATCATCATTAGGAGGCTTCACCAGTCTCCAGATGATGATCCCAGAGTAGGGATCGAAACGTCGAGGTTTCAAAAATATTGAACGCAGATCCTCCTCCTTAAAACTTGACTCTGCGCAACTTGGCTAATGTTACTTTAATCACCATGCATGTTTGAACAAATAGAAATAAAACTTGGACATTCTTCACCCTTAGCTTCAAATTGCTTTGAAAACTAGCATAAAACAAATAGACAATATGAGCAAGAGAAAGGTGTATTATCTCAAGTTCTAGACCAGAGTACAATGAGAGAGGCTCTCTTATATAAATGATCCTCAGCATGAGCTACAGGATCATCCTTTGTCATGTCTATTTTTTAACAAGTCTATATTTTGCAGGTGGCATGTAGTCGAAGAGTAGGGTGACATTTGGCATATTTTGATAGTTTAGTGGACTTGTCTTTGGTTTGGTGTAGTTCAGTTAACTGGAATTCTGAAAACTACTAATTCTGCTGAATTTAGGATGGGTTGTGAAATTCAATTTTCATATATGAGGTCCAACGAGGTTGGAACCCCTCTCAAACATCCTGAAACAATTAATGATAATATACAAAATTAAGTAAAAGTTTTCATCTTTTTGTATTTCCCTTTCTACCTTGTATTTCCCTAAGTTTTCATTTCAGGTAGAAAGGGAAATGCAAAGAAATGAAAACTTAGGGAAATACAAGGTAGAAAGGGAAATACAAAGAAAAGAAAACTTTTACTTTAAGAATTTTATATTATTATTTTAGATTAGCTTGTGTCATTGTCAAGCAAGTTGTTTTTTACCGCAAATAGTGCTACAATCTATAGGAATCCTACAAAGCAAGTTGACTTGACACTAAAGCAGGTTTAGATTATTGGGGTTTAGGATTTTATGTCAACTAAAAAAAAATGAATTTAAGTGTCATGTGTGCAGCTTATTTGGTGACTGGTCACATATTGAGTTGGTCGAGTCAGTATGACTTGGTCGAGTTGACCAGTTTGGTACCGAACCGACCAAGTCAGACTTTAAGAATTTTATATTATCATTCTAGGTTAGCTTGTGTCATTGTCAAGCAAGTTGTTTTTTACTGCAAATAGTGCTACGATCTGTAGGAATCCTAGAAAGCAGATTGACTTGACGATGAAGCATGTTTAGAGTCTCAGGGTTTAGGTTTTTAGGTCATATTAAAAAATATGAATTTAAGTGTCTTGTGTGTAGCGTGGTTGGTCACACATTGACTTGGCTGGTCACACATTGACTTGGCTGAGTCAATACAACTTGGCTGAGGGCTGAGTCAATACAACTTGGCTGAGTTGACCAGTTTGGTACTGAACCAGTCAAGTCAGACATGAGTTGGCTGGTTTGGTACCAAACGATCACTCAAACCAGTTTAATGGCTGAGTCAATACGGCCACTGATCAACTCGGTCAACTCAGCCAAGTTCAAGTCCGAGTTGACCAATTTTTAAAACAATGGTGTGGGGTGGCCACCAAGTGATACCTTTCTAATGGCTCAATAATTTTTTTAATTTTATCTCCTTACTTATGTTATTCATGGTGTGGACATCATTAACCAAAATTTACATGCGAGACTCCAAGGTGGGATGCATTTCCTAGGACTTAGGTGTAGATGATGAGGTGAATATGGTATTAGGGAAAAGGGTACTTCCATGAGTTAACCCATATAGTATGAGTGAGTAATAGGTCCACCCATTAGCTAGGGGTAATGTATTTGTTTCCGCATGTGTGCCTTAGAGGGAGCGCTTAGCATGAGTTACCATTCCTTGAGTCTTTTTTTTGGCATTCCATTTTTAATATATATATATATATATATTGTTGCTTAGTCCCTTCTTTCCTTGCTTTTTTATTTAACCATTGGACTTGGGGAATAAGACTTTTTATCAAGGTGGCATAATAACATGATGTAAGGCGCTTCTAACTAGAGCAATTTCCTCTTTTATTATTTGACTTTGGCATTTCACACATGGGAATTTTTACACCTTGCAACATGGCATATGAGAAGCTAGTCATAAAAGGGGAAATAAGTGAACTTGTGTTATGTAAAATAAGTAAGTATATGGAAATTATATATAAAAAATGATAAAACCAACAACAATAACGATAATAATAAATATTAAATAAAAGGTTATAAATAATAAAGGACACGTCTTCTCAAATGAAAAAGGCATCAAGGCCCTCTTCAATAATATATATATATATATAGGAGGCCACCAATTGTAAAGATCATCATCTTATTTTATTATTTATCAACGCATAACTTATAGGTTTATAGCACTTCTGCTACATTGGTATCAGAGACTTACATCATGGACTCCATCTTTGAAGATTTTAAAAATAAAATCAATAAAATAATTGAGTCAGATAGAGCATTTGAGAAACTTTTCAAACCCCTTGTAGAAGCCAAAGCAAAAGCCAAAGATTTAGACTTCAATACCGATTCCAAATCTAATTGGAAATATGAACAAGAACAAGATAATGAATCCCAACCAGAGCAAAACATAGCCTCAATGACTCTAATAGAAGAAGAGGCGGTGGCCATCAAAGATATGCAATCTAAGGTTGAGAGGGATATGGGTGCAAATTTAAGCTTTGCCCCAAATTAGTAAGCAGGAAGGATCTTGACCCATGCTCAGTATTTGTTGGCAATATTGATTACTCTTGCACTCCAGGAATATCCTTATTGGGTCTTATGTCTACACTCAGTACTTTTAAATCAAGGAAGATTAGGAAGCTTGAAACAAAGGCAACATCTTCTTCAAAAACACGCCCATGGCTAGTAACATTCATATATATAGCATCGTACTATGACCATTGCTCGAAGCACTAGAATGGAGAAAAATGAAATCTGAGGCTCATTTACTTATGTATTGAGTGCCCTAATGCTGGAGCTTTCTATGATGTTTGCAGAAAAGAAAATCACGCTGACCACAAGTGTTTGAAGTTGTGTAGCTGTGCCAAGTCTGGTGCAGTGAAAGATTCCCAGGTGTTCAACATTGATCTATCTGAGATCTACCCATACTTGGCCAATGGAGAATCTGTATATTTTCTGAGAAATGACAGGGCACGGATTTCTTCTAACCCTAGAGAAAAAGAGGCAATTAGTCTAACATTGACGCCGCTATTTGAGGAACAAGGAAGAAATTCTCTTGAAGATGATATTCATACTGCCATTTAAGTCACACAGGGTTTGGAAAGAATGATCAAATCATAAGTCAAATGGATTAGCAATACATCATCGATTCGAAGGCTTTAGAACTGTAAATAAAACACGACCACCAATGTAAAAACATAGTACAGATGCAAATATATAAATAACTAGTCGCTTACTCATATAGATCTCAATTCATAAGAGTGTTAAGACTTGGAATGTCATATGGAAAACAGAGCAATGGTTTCAGGCAACATACATTTAAAACATAAATGTCAGTAGATCTGAAAGGTAACTGATTAATGCAGGCAAAAGCGATTTTTGTATCCAAATTAAGTAGCAATAGCAAAATATAAGTGGCACAGGTTAATTCACAGTCTAAATGATCCTTGAGCATGCATGTATTACTGTATAAAAAGCTTATCTTTACATATGTCTAGTAACCTCTTGATGACTTCTAAAATTTTGAACCCCCTTCTTGATGTACCTCCTTTCTTTTATATCCTTTCTATACAAGTGATATTAATCTTAGATCCTACATATGAGGTTCAATTTCTATCCACTTGCTAAAAATATCTCGATTCTCCACACATGAGAATAGGTGGATTGAATCAAAATTAGTTTCAGCTCCAACATTCTAGGGATATTTTGACTAGATAGATCATCATAATTAGTTTGAGTCTAGAATATACATTAAGTGTCTATCTTCACGAAATACAACAAGAGAGCTACTTTAATTTAAGACTTCACAAAACTTTACAACGATTAAAATTTAAAATTAACTACAGGAAAGCAAAACTACACTGTAGGAGGTTTTGTAGCGTTCTCGTAGGCTTGAAAATTGGAGCTGCAAAACCTTTGAAGCTTTGGTTTTCCCAAAATGTGATTCTGGTGCTGTAAAAGATAACCTGTTCCCAAAATTGCATAGTTCACAAGCTTCATTTTGCTTCAGGCTTCAGCTGCTTGAGCTTGGATCGTGTCCTGAAGAATATAAGTTCCCAACTCTGCTAAAATGCTCAACTTGTCAATATTGGATTGGTTCTTATGTCTTTCTTGTAGGCATTGATTTTTCCAGTAATTCCTCTATTTTAAAAACTGCCTTTTGTTCCTTTTTAATTTTGGGGAAAATTTACAAAGCCTGCTGTGCTTGACGACCAACTTACTCCACTTCTTATTAATCTTATTTCTTGTATTCAGTAACTTTTTATTTTCTTAATGCAGCTCCTTAATTAGGCTCTTGTATTTCTTCAGTTTTTCCTTAAGCTTCTCGTTGGTTTTATGCTTTCTGCTTTTAGGTTGCTGCAAGCTATCGTTCTATGGAAGCTCTATTTCCACAGCAGGATTCTCAACTTCAGGGTCGACTTGATCAATATACTGCACTTCTTGTTCTTCCTCTGAAAAGGCATGAGCTAAAGGACCAGTCTCGGGCAAATCAGGAATTGCATTAATAATCTTATCCAAACCTGTTAAGAATTCAACAATTCTCTCTTCTTGTTCCTCTGAGTCACCGGACTCTTCTTCAGATGTTGTATGAACCCATTTCTGCTTCTTGGTTTTCTTGCCAACTTTAGACTTTCCAGACTTAGTCTCTTTTTCGGGTTCCGCCATTTCTTTCTCTTTATTTAATCTGGAACTGTTTCTAGTTCGAATAGACCCTGAAACTAATGCCATGGGTTCCTGCTTCCTTGATTTTATTTGTCGCTTCTCTAAGGACGTTCAAGATCAATAACCTTTTGCTCTTTTAAAGAAGGATTAAAGATGGCTTTGGCATTGAGTCTAAATTTGTTAGTTGGCCTGGTATGTGGTCCTCTCAGATGATAGACACATTGCAAATCTTGTTTTCCTTTCTGAGTTTTTCCTTGGCTCTTTCTATCAAGAGGGTTATCTGAAGATTCCACCCTTTTCAAATTTATCTCCTTGGGGCTAGATTGCAGTTCAGATTCCTTTAATCTCGGCTTAGAGGCTTCAATCTTTCTTTTTCTTTTGCATTATCTGCTAGTTTAGGGTTAGGGTTTACTTTTCCCCTTTTAGGAGAAGATTGCTGCCTTTTCATTGAAGAGCTTCTTTGTTCTAGTTGCATTTCTCATTTACCAGTCTTAGTCTTCTGATTAACCCTTTCAATACTCTGTTCTGTAGCGGAAGGATCAATTCCTCTGTCTTCAAATATTTCAGGAGTTGCAAATTTCCTGCGAGAGCTATCTGTCTGGTCCTTTCTACGCAATATTCTATTGTTTAAAAACCAGAAGATGATAAGAAGTGGTTCCACTCTCTCTGAGCCTTGTTTAGTTCCTTTATTATTAACAATTTAATAAAGGCCTAATGAAAAACACTACGCTGACTATTATGAGGGAAATCCCTAATTTTGGCTAACATTTTCGTAAGACTTTTCGAAAGGTAAAAGGGTAAACTTCATTTTGGAAATTTCATCTAGATAAAGGAGAAACTTCATATGATATAGGTAAACCGTAGCATACCTTCTTTCTCCGGTAAAATACCTCTGAGCCTTGTTTAATTCCTTTATTATTAACAATTTAATAAAGGCCTGATGAAAAACACTAGGCTGACTATTATGAGGGAAATCCCTAATTTTGGCTAACATTTTCATAAGACTTTTCGAAAGGTAAAAGGGTAAATTCATTTTGGAAATTTCATCTAGATGAAGGAGAAACCTCATATGATATAGGTAAACCGTAGCATACCTTCCTTTTCCGGTAAAATACCTCTGAACTAATCTCAAGAGATGATTGTATTCCTCCTTTAACCAGGCTCGCGGAATGCCCTTCTGCCAATCATGATTCTAAAAATCTTTTTTAAGAAGACAATTACAATCGGCAACCTCGACACTATGAAGCTTAAACCAACGTTCACTGTCTTGAGGCAATTCTCTTGGTACTGCTATTGAGTCCTCTGTTACTTGAAGCATCAAATTCCCCACTGTAACTTTATGGCCATCAAAACCCTCAGCAATCGCCCAGGAAACTACTGTTTGATGTCCCTGTAGCATCTCATAGAAGCAAAACTAGCCTGCTCTCTTGAATTTGACTTCAAACTCTAGGTAAGCCTCTAGGAGCTCAGCTCCTTCGGGCTCATATGAACCACATGTCCACTTTTATGAAGAGGCATATCTCCGTTTCTGGCAAATTGAAAGAAGAGCAATAGAGCCACTATCTACATTCTCACATTTGCTGAAACAATGGTTTGAACGGGAAGAACCGAATTTAAATAAAAGAAGGAAAATTATTATCATCTCATGTATTAGACTAAGCCATCATTACAGATTATGGTGATACACATATGTGTAATTCGCTAGAGAGAATAAAATGATATCATACTGTGCCAAATAATTAAATAATGACCTATCAATCACATTTTCCAATCTTCATAATTAAAAGGTGAACCCATGTTCTCTGAAGAAAGCTGATTTAACCCTGAATTGTCCTTGCAATGATTTCGTGACAGTTCTGGCAGCGTCGACATATGGGTTTGGCAGCATTAGCATAATAGGGGTTTTGCAGCATTGATAGTAGCAATTTGGTAGTGCCTAAATAACCTTATTCACGCTTGCTTCAAAATCAGGCACATTCAGTAGCACATTAAAAGTAAATATGCAATCCCTCTACCAAATTTCAATCTCTTCAAAACAAAGAATATAACTTGGTCACTGAGCACTCAACATTTGCAAAAGATTAGTATACACACCTGCTTCATATAAACTGTGCCATTCTTTACATTTCACTAACTAACAACTAACTTGAAACAAAAGCCCGAGGCAAAGAATAAATGTCATACAACAAATAAGCGAAGGACAAATGCTTATCTGGAATCATAGTTTTAAAAATGACTACTAGGATTGGTTTAGGCTTGAAAAAATATGGAATCTAATATAGCAAACCTAGGTGTAGACTTAGGTACTAACACTGGCTCCATCTGGGGATGATGTCCTCTTTGTGATGGATCAAGAACGTGTAGACTAGTGCCTTTCCTTCTCTGATAAAATAGTCTAAAAACATTGGCCTAAATATAACTGCTATAATCTTTGTTTGAATACTTCTGAACTGTAACCAAAAATCTAAACCTGAGTGAATAACAATCTGAAACTGTGTAGAAAGCCTTTCCATTGGGTTAATGGAGTTTTATTCAACAACTAACTCACTCATCGGTATTTACAATGATTTTAGGCCACCAACAACCTTAGTAAACAAAGAAGCGTTTGAGGAAACTCCCATTGACAGGGCCTCTAGCAACATCATGCCCCTCAGGATTTTCTAAAATGAAGGTATTGCTATTTAAAGCTTTTGATACTCGTAATGGGCCAAACCAAATATTATCAAACTTACCGTGCTTTGACTTATCTTCTCTCCGAGCATCTCATCTCAACACTGTTGCCGGCTAAGTTATACTTAGTTGGACTTCAAGTGAGCCCACAAAGTTTGAATAAGGTTACGTGTTCATGATCAAAGTTTAGAAGTTCATTAGGTCTCTAGGCCCATTTTATTTTTTTGTACCACATGTTCATACCCTCTTGGGGGAGTTGTAATAAAGTGTGCTAGCATGATGAATTTGTAAAAGGTTTGGCTTTCTAGGACTTGGACATCAATCCGATCATTCCAAGGTGTTTTTTCCCTTGTCAATTATACAAAGCAATGTTACCAGACTCGGAATTGGTAATGAATCGGCGAGGCAAAAGAGCGAAGAGTTTTAATCGAATCGGGAAAAGATCGGGAAAAAATTGATGAATACAAAAAATAAAGATTTACACATTTTGAATTAAAAATAACATTTTTCATTGATATTCAAATTCAATAATGCCATGTCTACACTCCAAAGTCCAAACAATGCATAATGATAATATCAATAGTAAATACTAAATAGATGACCAAATTATCATAAATGATTAATAGTGTCTCATATATGATACGAGTTCAGGCTCCAAACATGATCCAATGTATTGACTCTATCGAGTCTTGACCGCAGTGAACTAGAAGCATAAGCATCTGCTTTTAAAAGTTTACAAAATACTACATAATAATCAGTAAAACTGTAAAAAAACTAGGAAGTAACGAGTCCCATATCTTGGGCTGCTTGATTCTCAAGGTTGTCTAAGTCAGCAACGCTAAAAAGAGGACCCTTCACTGATTGGACCCATTCTGCTGCATGCGTAGTTTGCAGATCTTGCTCTTGGTCTTCTAGGTTGATTGGTGAATGATCCAAACCTGTCATCATCATGAAACATGGAAATGTGAATTAGAATTTAAAGTTTTTAACTTTTAATTTTTAAAGTGTAAATCAAATCATCAAATTCAAATGCATAATCCTTAGAGAAACTAAGCCAAGCCTTGTGTTCCTCAAGGCTCAGTCACCAATGTATGGACTCTTGAGTTTGACTGTCACCTTGTATTTGCTTATTGCGAAGACGAAGATTGTAATGGACAAATACAAGGTCATTTAACTGCTTTTGTGTCAATCGATTGCGCTTCTTGGAATGTACTTTCTCAAACATGCTCCCGTTGCACTTGCAACCTGAAGCACTACAAGTCTGGTTCAAGATTCGAATGGCGAACCTCTTTAGATCTAGTGTATCACTACCAAAGTTTTGCCACCAAAGACCTAGCAATCGACAAGGGTTCGTGCATCCATATTGAAGAGTATAAAAAGTCAATACTAAGTTCATTAAACAAACCAAATAAAGAAATTTAATAAATTGATGAAGCCTTCAAGGGTACCTGGCAACATCTTAGTCCTTTCGCGTATAGCACTGGTATAGGCAAACAACTTTGATGGTGTCCTATAATCTTGTAGCTGAGCAATAACACAACTTTGGACCTCTTGATCGGGAAGCACCTTTCAAGTCACGTCATGAGTCCTCTGCCAACCTCCCCATCCTCATTAAATCTAGCCTTATCATAAAAATATTGTGGGTTTAAGAAGTACCCAGCAGCATGTAAGGGGGAATGCAATTGCCTATCCCAACGTGCATCAATAATGTCCCAAAGAGGCATATACTTGGCCTCCTCATCCCCATATCTAGATGGCCTCCTTGGCGAGATCCATCGCCTCATAAATGTAACCCATAGCGGGTTTGTCACCATCAACCATCCTGAAAGATCAAACTTTCAAAGTCAATTAAATCTGAAAATGAAATGAAATCTAAAAAAGATCTGAAGTACCTGAGAACTCTAACAAGTGACTCTGTCACATCAGCAATCTCTTCGGCATCTTTCCAGAAACCGTCATTAAACACAAGGGCAACAATTTCAATGCCTTCGAGGGTCTTGCTATGTTTAGAAACCATCCACTCAGGTCCCAAAAACATCCTCTTTAAATTTATCTTTTGTTGAACCACAGATTGCAAGGAGATGAAATTTGTTGCAAATCTTGTCACTGCAGGTTGAACAAGTTCTTTACCTTCAGTGTATATTCTCATGGTGTGGAGGACATTAGTGTGATTGTAGATGTATTTGGTTATGGATTTTTCCTTATCCACAACCTCATGTATCCAAGCAAGTTTTCCAATGTCCTCAAGCATTAAATCTATGCAATGGGCTGCACAAGAGGTCCAGAAAATGGTGGGGTGCCTAACCTCAAAAAGTCTACCAACAGCCATATAATTAGCTGCATTGTCGGTGACAATTTGTAGAACATTTTCTTCTCCCACTTCCTGAACAACTTCCTCCATCATTTCACAAATAAGCTGAGCAGTCTTAACCTTGTCCGAGGCATCCATTGATTTGAGAAACATTGTGCCTACTGGACAAGATACGAGGACATTTATTAAAGTTCTATTCTATTGATCTGTCCATCCATCACTCATAATGGTGCACCCTGTTTCTGCCCATGATGAACGGAACTCGGCAAGTATGAGCATAACATCATCAACACTCTCTAATAGCAAAATCTGTCCTAAGGCTCTCAGAAGTAGGGGCTTTGAACCCTGGACCTGCAATAGCAATTGCATCAACCATAGCTTGCCAGTAAGGGCTTCTAGCACAGTGAAAAGGGATATCAGAATAGTACCAAAATTTGGCAGTGGCCTTCCTTTCCTGAATATGGACATTCTTTTTCCAACCAGTGGCTTCCAAGCTAGGTTGAGAACCAGGTTTTGTGCGGGCAGCAAAAAAAGTGTGTATGTTGTCACCTCCCTTGCTCAAATTTGTAGGAATGGAAGGAGGTAGCATTTGGTCTCGACTTTGAGGCATGTTTGTAAAGCTTGGGCCCAGCATTGAGGATTCAACGGAGAGAGGTGACAGGGGGTTATTGGAAGAAAACTGACCAACTCCAATAATTGCTTGTTCTATAGTTATCCTTGCTTTCTTGGCCTTCAACTCATTGAATGTATCAATGGCCAAGGCTGTCTGGTGTTTGACATCTTGCTCAACTTTTTTGCAAATACCGATGTCATGGCCTGGCATCTGAGCAAAGTGGAACTTGAATCTATAAATGCCCCCACTACATTTTTCTTTGCAAAATTTACATAGGAGCTTGGTTTTTCCCAGAATTTTGTCACAGTAAGCCCAAGCAAAGTCCTTCTCCCTGGGCATTTTCACTGTGTTGCTGGCCGCTGTATATTTCTATAACAGGTTGCCAAAGGCCCAAAGATCAAACTTCAAATCCTGTAACAAAAACAACAACAAATAGTATAAGGAAGCTTACAGCCTTTTACACAATAATTTATTAATTATTAATAAATATTAATTTATTAATAATTAATATATATAGTATTACAGTCAATAATTAATAATATTAATTATATTACAGAGTCAATAAATTATAATACACAGTCAATAAATTATAGTACACAGTCAAATAAATTATAATTAGAATACACAGTCAATAAATTATAATACACAGTCAAAAAATGATTGTAATTACCAATGTTACAAATATCGTGTCGGCGAATATATCGCCGAGGGTCCAAAAAGAAATTATTGGATTTATCGGCGAAAATGTCGGCAAACATCGGCAATATATCAGCAAAATAAAAAATACAAAAATATTAAAAAAACAAAAAATCAAAAAATTACTATATATTCGAAAAAATCGGCAAATATCTCCATAAAATCGGTAAATATCGCGATAAAATCGGCAAATATCGTGATATATTAGAAAAAATCGACAAATATTGCGAAAAATCGAGAAAAAATCGCCAACAAATCGGGGAAAATATCGGGGCGATATATTGCCGATATATCACCAATGAGTTGACATCGCGATGTTGCCGATATATTGGCGATCTTTGTAACACTTGTAATTACATAGTCAATAAATAGTCAAATAATATATTAATAATTACACATGTAAAAAATAAATATTATAAATTATTATCATTTATAATAACACACATTATAATTAGTAATTAATATTACACACTAAAATAAATATTAATAAAAAATTTATTACATGTTACACGGTCCATAATATATTACATAGGAAATAATTTAAGATTCTTAAAATTTAACTTATTACAACCTGGAAATGGAGGTGGAGCCGAATGGCGTTGAAGTCGACCTGGTGGAGATGAATAGCGCTGAAGTTGGGTCTAAAATTTGAAGTCTGGAACCTGTGTGGAGCTGGTGCCAGCTACGAGGGATGGAACCTGCGTGGAGCTGGGCCGCTGGCAGCGTTGAAGTCTGGAACAGATGGAAGCCTACGTGGAGCTGGTACTGGCGACGACGGATTTCTCTCTGTTGACCAGAACAACGTGGAACACCAGAGCTTCCTCTCGACTGTCTCCAGAACAACGTGGGAATGGGCGTGGAACACTACTGACCAGAACAACGTGGGAATGCGCGTGGAACACTAGAGCTCACCAAAACTTCGCCGCAACAAATAAAAACAATCTTCTCTCTAAACGAAACGACAACTAAATGCTAAATGCGGCTGACGTAGGATAAACCCGCGCTAATTTTTGCGGCCACGATTTTGACTTTTTATTTTGTCGCCAGTAAAAAAACGCCGATTAAACACGATTTCGCAGGGTTGTGTATCGGGATGGAAAAAAACCACGATTTATGGGGAAACGATCCGAGTCAGATCGTTTGGGGAAAGAACCAATCGGGGATCGTGATTAATCGCGACTTGGGCTCGATTCCTGTTTCACTGATACAAAGAAATGAAAGAACAAGAGAAAGGTGTTGAAAGAAATGTAATTTAGGAAGATATTGTATTGTACTTTTATTGTGTTCCCCCTTCGGAGATGTCCTTAATGTAATTGGTCATGTAAAAGTCATGAAGTAAAACTTTTGTTGTAAGTCGGGGCAATAGTACCCACAAAAGTATTTTATAAATGTTATTTTGAGTTTTCCTAGGTAGGTCGGCCCTAATTAGAGAACCTGGCCGACCTAGTTAGGTAATTAAGTCACTCACTTGATGAATATAAATAGGTGAGGCACCTGTCTCATTTACACACACTTCTCACTCAAGCATTGCGCAAGAGAGAGAGAGAGAGAGGCAGTATACTGCGGAAAGGGAGCAACTATTCTTATTCTTGGGGTTTTACACTATACTTGGTCGAATTCTATATTGAGGAGGTTTTGCTGGGTTTTCTCCCCCATTAGGGTTTCTTAGGATAAATCTCTGTGATCTTTTGTGTGGCCATGCTTGTCTTTCTTTCAGTGATCCTTTGCTTATGGTTATGATGTTATGATGCTAAATGTTTTAAGATATTGTATAACCATCAAAATTCTAACATGGCATCAGAGCCGCCTTGAAAGAAGTCTTTGTGCAGCTGAAACACTGCTACAACTGCAACTACTGCAACTACTAGAGATTAGGGTTTCATGCTTGAAAATCCGAGAAGGAAAAATCTAGTCATCTTGGCATTTTTCGCTATAACCCGAGTTTGGTTAATGCTCATGAGCTGAAACTTGTACAGGCTGAAGATGAAATTTTGTTGTACCTTGTGTGTGAGTTTCTGCCTCATATTCACTATACTTTAGGAGATATGATTCCTCCAAATTGGGGTTCTATCCTCTTCTTGAATTCAGTCTTAAACAGGTTACCTAGGGAGAATTGATATATCCCGGGCTAGGAAGGTCCAAATTAAATTTCGCAAGATGTTGCAGATAGGTCACAGACTGTAGTTTCTGTGGTGCGAGTTTTAGACCCCGAAGTTGAAACAGTGACACATGATAGTCCGTACAAGTTCTCTATACTGAACCAGTCCCCAAACAGGTCACCTTGGGAAACTTATCATAAGTTCCACTGGGGAATCCAATTCTGCTCTAACCTGTGGGGTTGGAAAGAAGACATATCAGGATATCTTGGGACGAAGTTTTAAACCTTGAGGAGCATGAATTTTAGAGATACAACCGAATCAAGATTAGACAATTCTGTAGAAAAACTTGGAGAAAACTAGGGCTTCTTGTTTTAGGCACTTCCCTCCATCGATTAGTTGAAAAAGGAGGACTATCAAACTCGACCTAGGAGGGCGCATATTTCCATGGAAGAAATTTCTCAATCTGCAGATTTTCAATTTTTGGCTTAACTTTGTCGCCGAGGAAAACTAGGGCATCAAATATTTTGCAGTTTTGTCCACAGTTTTGGGAAAATGAAAGTTACCTAAGTTGAAAAATTAAGGTTTCTCTATCAAACCCTAGGTCCACCAGAAGCAGCCTTCCATAAATGCTTTCAAGCAAGCATCGAGTTGAAGCAATCTCATTGGTAAGTTCTATTCTCTCTAATTCCATTTGAGGTTCTCATTTTTATCACAATGACAAACAGTACCAAGCTTGAGGACAAGCTTGAAGGAGCCGAGAACTTCTAAGCATGGAAGTATAGAGTGCTTCTCATACTTGAAGAAGCATGACTTGGAGAACTATGCCAAAGAAGAAGCTGCAGATCCAAAGGGAGATGAAGACAAAGCAATGCACGTAAGAATATTGATTGATAGCAAAAGAAGAAGAGATGGATGAATATGACAATCAAACCCTAACAACTCATGCCAAGAAGTGAAAGAACAAGAAGGAAGAACATTCTCGCAAGAATAAAAGGACTTCAAAAGAAGGACCTCTCACAACTCAGATGTTTCAGTTGTGATGAGGAAGGACACCTTGCGAAAGAATGTCCCAAAAAGAAAGAATGGAAGAATGATATGATCAAGAAGTGCCGGTTGATCATGTAGAATGATGTTTGGAGACCTGAAGAGAAGTTTTGTAAAGTCTTCCAAGTAGATCCACAAGATCAAGCATACAACGGATGGAAGTATCAAGAGATACAATGCAAGGTTCGTGGTTTCTCTTTGAAAGAGGGAGTCGATTATGGCAAGACATTGCTCTAGGGGCTAGACACACCTCTTCAGTGGTGGATATTACACTAGACAGTTGGTGTAATCGAAGTAGAAGAACAGATCGAGCAACCTCCAGGATTTGGGACTCTCTACAGAGAACCGCCTTTGCACAGAAGGATTTGTACAAGCTCAGTAGGCACCCATTGGACAACACATACAATTACATGAGGAGCTTGAGGATCAACTAGAGTAATGGAGATCCCAACCTTTATTACAAGGTTGAAGATAGAAGCCTACAAAGGATGAGATGCTCATAGATGGGTGCAAGAGAAACTTGCAACAAAGTTTGAGATGGAGGATCTTGATATCCAGTGACCTTGACATGTGACATAGATGGATACACAAAAGATTAATAGCAGAGGAGGCTACCTGTCACTCCAATGTCCCGATGCAGAGAGTACAAGATACAGAGGGAGGATGGTGTTCCACTTCAGAGGGAGTGACTACAGTAGATTTCAAAGTTTGATAATCTTGACATGATTCTTGAGATTAGAGGTGTGGCAGAATCCAAAGGATATTTTCCTTAGCCAAGGAAAATGTGTGGTTGAGATAAGGTTTGAGATGTTGGGCTACACCAATGACATCAAACTTGAAGTCAGTATGTGATCCTACTTCAGAGACAGTTGATGCCATAGTCTACATTCATAATATTGGTTCGTTGATGAACTTGATGAACATGAGGCCGAATATTTGCTTTGCGGAGTCGAGATGTGTTCACATGGTTACGACAAAGCACGTACCTAAAGGGTATAATTAATTATGGCTTCATATACGTGAGAGATCAGAGGATCTACTTGCAGAGATATGATGACTTTGATTGGGTTGGCAGCGTTACAAACAAAAAGAGCACTCCAGCATGTTGCAGAAAGCGGACTAATGTTTCTCTCAGTGAAACCAAGGATGAATATATTGCAGTTGAGAAGAAAGCAAGGGAAGATTCCTCAAGTGACGAGGAATATGATTCAGAAGAATTCTATCGAAGAAGATGAAGATCATACTCTTATCCATTTCAACATTGGATAAGAAGTGATGCACTTGTAGGACACACAGATTCAACACCAATACACAGTTCGATGTGATCTATGGTGTAAGAAGACTTGCTCAGTATTTTCGATCATGAGCAAGATAGGAACAAGTTCTCAAAATAAGACGATGAAGTAGAGCACGTTGTCAGTATTAAGTAATTCATGTAAGGAGATAGAGATCAAGAGGAAGTCTACCAAACAAACAAAGATAAGTATTTGGATTGTCATTTCCTATATATCTAGTTGCTTAAATGATATTGTTCAGTTTTGTACATAGATATGTTCCTAGATTTAGGAAATGTATTATGCATGTTAGGGTATTTGCAGTTTACCACTAATATGCATGTGATGGGTAAGTGGCTTATGGTACTGTACAACATTCCATTGCTACTTATCTAGAATGAAACCTCTTTGCTGACATGTTGGGAGTAGTGCTTGCTCATAATAATGTCTTGGTAGAGATGGAAGGCATCTAGAAAGTTACCGTATGTATACGGGGTATGGATGAATGTTGTATTAGTTGAAATAGCTGCATAACTGTATGACATATATCTTTATCCATAAGAATTTGTCATTATGAATATGTTATGAAATGTTTCTAATCATGCAACTGTATTTGACTTGTAGGAAGGATCGTATGCAATCACCTACAAGAGAAGAATGATGAAGTTGCGAATGTATAAGAGAAGAATGATGAAGTTGCGAATGTATAAGAGAAGATTGATGCCGTTGCAAATGTACGATGAAGCTGCGGATGTACAAGAGAAGAATGACGACGAACAAGTTGTTGATGTGTTGACTAAGCCTTTGTCTCATGTAAAGTTTGAATACTTTTGAGACAAGCTTGGTGTAGTCCGAAAGGACCTCCCTCGAAAGAGGGAGTGATGATGGCGTAGTAGGTTTCCTGTTGTAGTGGTGTGGTAGCTCAACCTAGGTAGGGTATGTCTGGGTAGGCTTGTTTGGCCTGAAAGGGTTAGTAAGCCAGACTAGGCATATTTGATCCTATGGGGATTAGTATGTCTGGTTAGGATTGTTTGGCCCGAAAGGGTTTGTAAGCAAGACAAGGCTTGTTTGGTCCCTAGGTAGATCCATTTGTTTGGCTAGGCTTGTTTGGCCCAAAAGGGTTAGTCAGACCACGAAACCACAAACCTCTTAGTAAGTCAGACAAACGCCTGGGTGGATCTATCAGAGAACCCACCGTGATGCTGCTTTAGATGTCCTAAGGGAAAGATGATTTGGTTCCAATACTTTGTGTTGATGCCAACATTTCTATGCTGATGAAGACGATGTGGTTCCAACACTCTGTGATGATGCCAACATTTCTATTCTGATGAAGACGATGTGGTTCCAACACTCTGTGCTGATTCCAACATTTCTATGCTGTTGATGATGATGTTGTTGTAGCATTTCCATGCTGATGATGATGATGTTGTCTCAACATTCTATGCTGCTGCTGATGATGTTCCAACATCTTTATGCTGATGATGTAGATGATGATCTAGCATTTATTTGTTGATGATGTTGTTTTAGCACTAACATGCTAATGATGTTGTTGTTCTAGTATTTACATACTGATGTTACCGATAGTGATGATGTACCAATATTCACATACTGATATTGTAGATGATGATGATGTTCCAGTATTCACATACTGATGTTGCAGATGATGATGATGTTCCAATATTCACATATTGATGTTGCATATGATGATGTTTTAGTATTCACATATTGATGTTGCGGATGATGATGTCCTAGTACTCAGATACTGATGATGATGATGTCCCAGTATTCACATATTGGTGATGATGATGATATCCCAGTATTCACATACTGATGATGCCCTAGATGATGATGATATCCTGGTATTCACATATTGATGATGCTCTAGATGATGATGATATTCTAGTATTTACACACTGATGATGATGCTCATGATGATAATGTTTCGTGATGATGTTCCACGATGATGATGCTTCGTGATGATAACGATTATGCTTATGATGATGATGATGCTGATGATGTTTCGTGATGATGATGATGCTCTGTGATGATGTTCCATGATGATGATGCTCAATGATGATGTTCCATGCTGATCTTGATGAGGACGTCCCATGATGATGCTGTTCCAGACACATGATGTTGTTGTTGTTCAAAACTTCCTATGACGTATAGATTCACCAGTCAGTTGTACAGTTGTTGTCGTTGTTGTTGATGATGTAGAATACCTTCCTTGTTAAGAGGAGTGTTGAAAGAAATGTAACTTCAGAAGATATTCTATTGTACTTTTATTGTATTCCTCCTTCAGAGATGTTATCCCTCTGTTCGAAGATGTCCTTGATGTAATTTGTCGTGTAAAAGTCATGAGGTAAAACCTCCGTTGTAAGTCGGGGCAATAGTACCCACAAAAGTATTTTATAAATGTTATTTTGAGTTTTCCTAGGTAGGTCGTCCCTAATTAGAGAACTTGGTCGACCTAGTTAGGTAGTTAAGTCACTCACCTAATGAATATAAATAGGTGAGGTGCCTCTCTCATTTACACACACTTCTCACTCAAGCATTGCACAAGAGAGAGAGAGAGAGAGAGGCAGTTAACTGTGGAAAGGGAGCTTCTATTCTTGTTCTTGGGGTTTTACACTGTACTTAGTCAAATTCTATATCGAGGAAGTTTTGCTGGGTTTTCTCCCTCGTGAGGGTTTCCCAGGATAAATCTCCGTGTTCTTTTGTGTGGCTGTGCTTGTCTTTCTTTCAGTGATCCTTTGCTTATGGTTATGATGTTAAGATGATAAATTTTTTAAGATATTGTATAACCATCAAGATTCTAACAAAAGGATTGGGATCAATCTCCTAGAAGAACTCAAAGATTTCAAAGGAACTCAAAACCCAAAAATGATTTCTCATCCTTTGAATGTTTCACCTGTCACAAGATGGGACACATTGCAAGAAATTGTCCCCTTAAAGAAGAACAATTGAAGGAGAGAAACAAGAGGTTCCATGGCCATGTAGTCGGAGATGATGACCCAGTTGAAGAGAAGGCCAATGAAGATGAAGACTCCAGTGAGGAATATGTCTTAATTGAAGATCTTACAGGTTCAATCTCACATGGAAGTGACACTTGGCTCGCAGACAGTGGTGCCTCCAAACATATGACAGGTTACAAAGACTCCCTCTCATGTCTTACTCAGAAAGACTCACCACACAGAAAGACTCACCACACAAAGTAAAGCTTGGAGATGATTATTAGTATCCCATTAAAGGAATGGGAGAAGCCTCTTACAAGTTGGATTCCGGAAAGTCCATGAAGATGAAAGAAGTTCTATATGACCCAGGTTTGAAAAGAATCTCCTTTCTATTTCAACTTTAGATAAGAAAGGTTTAAGAGTTGCTTATGTAGATGGAGAAGTCCTCATGTGGCTGAAAGGAAAGACAATAGATGATGCAACTATGATTGGAATTGAAGAAGGACTCTACAAATTAAAGGGACATTCAAATTCAACTCTAATAGCTAGTACCATTAGCCCATGTGAGCCATGACATAGAAGACTTGCTCATGTGAATTACAAAGCATTGCCAGTTGTGAGCAAGGTAGTAACATGTTTACTAGAGATCCAAATTGATTGTGAAAGAGTGTGCAAGGGATGTGCACATGAGAAGAATACCAAGAACCCATTTCCAAGCAATAACAGTAAAGCGAAAGGGTTCTTGGACATTGTTCACTTAGATGTATGTGGTTCTTTGTCAGCTACTTCTCTAAGCGGGTATGTTTACTATGTTTCCTTTATTGATGACTATTCCCACAAGACTTGGGTTTACTTCTTGAAGAGTAAAGATGAGGTATTTGGAAAGTTCAAAGAATTTGAGGCCGTTGTAGAGAATCTATTTGAAAAGAAGATCAAGACCTTGAGATCAAACAATGTAGGAGAATTCACTTCAAATGAATTCAAGGGTTTCTGTAAAGAAGTTGGGATTAAGAGGGGAGCTCACCACCCCATATAATCTTCAATTGAACCGAGTGGCAAAAAGAAAGAATAGATCCATCATGGAAGCAGTAAAATCCATGATCCATGATCATGAACTACCTATGCACTTAATCCCAAACGAGACCCCTCAAAAGAGGGAGCGATGAATTCTAGCATAGCTAGAAAGACTGGTTGTCTGAGCGTAAAATCCTGGAGAAGATCATAGGTTGCTCAGACGTAATCAGTCCTGTAGGTTGTCCTTGGATAAGTCCTGGCGAAGCTCTCAGGTTATGCTTGGATGTAATCAGTCCTGATATGTTTCTATACTAGAAATAGCGAGAGTCCTAAAGACGGTGATGCATGGTATCTCACATGGGAAATGAGACAGGTTGTTCGAGCGGAAAAGACCCTGGTGTAGCAGGTTGCTCGGATATAACAAGTCCCGTAGGTTTTTTTAGTGTAAATATGAATCCTGGCGTGATACACAAGTTACTCAGACATAATTAGTTCTGTAGGTTCTCTGAGTGTAAATATGAGTCCTGATGTGATACGTAGGTTACTCAGACGTAATTAGTCCTAAGATATGTTATCCAAATGTAAATATGAGCCCTAGCATGGTATGCAGGTTATTTAGATGTAATAAATCCTAAGATGGGTTATCTGAATGTAAATATGAGTCCTAGCATGGTACGTAGGTTATTCGGATGTAATAAGTCATGTGGGTTGTCCAAGTGTAAAAGGAGCCCTGGCGTAGTACGTAGGTTACTCGGATGTAATATGCCCCTAAGGTTGTCTGAACGAAAAATATCCCGGACGCAGGTTGTTTAGATATAATAAGTCCTTGACGTTGATTTGGAACATAAAAGCCCTGGTGTAGCAGGTTTTTCGGTCGTAATCAGTCCTTACATATATATCTATATACGTGTGTGTTCTCATGTTGGAGATGATAAGGCCACGAAGCACGTGAGGTGCACCTAGGCGGTTCTCCTTTACTGGTAGAACGCATGTTGATTGTGTAGAGACGTAATGCATTGAATGGGGTCCTAGGCGATTCTTGCATAGTTGTAATATCCCAAATCCCGATATTTTCTATTTCTAAGCAAAAAGGCTGATACAACTAGGCATGCAAACTGCCATGCAAAAATCCCTATTTTATAGGAAAAATTAGGGTTAGGGTTTGTGAGATAGAATGAACACTTACCACTGATAAACCGGCTGGACTGCTCCGGAGAAAGTATGCAAGCACTGAGAGCTGGATCGGAGATGAACTGATCTCCTCTGCTTACGGTGAACCCCCAGCAGCAAGACGCCCAATCAGAAAAGGATGACGCCCTCAGGGAAGGAGGTGTCCGATGGAGCTGTGGATTTGCGGGGCTGATAGCCTTTCTGTGTCGGAGAGAATGCCTGATACAAGAGTGATTTCTGAGTCCTCTAGGTAGGATAGCGACTTGCTTGTGAGAGACAGTTGCTCACGCCCCTGGAATCCCGAAACTGCTGCTAACTGTTCCGGATGGGCACGGAGGGATCTGATAATCACTGGGTACCGGAGTATGATGCTGATGATGAGAATGGTGCCTGAGTTTCGGAAGGAAACTGAGATCTGAAGGCCCCACAGCTGATTAGGGCTTTCCGGCTGAAAACCCCCCTTTTACGGCTGCACACGTGTCCCTGCAACGATCTATACCATATGCTAGATAACTGATGAATGAATGAAGAACAAGTGGTGAACCAGTATGGCTTACCCTGAATAAGACTAGGGCAGATGTTTCACTACCGAAATCCTGTTAGCTGAAGACTCCGTCTCCAACCCCAACTGCTATGCTGCACGCTGTGCTGCTATCCAATAGCTCCCAAAATAATCATAATAAAAAAGTGAAGTCTCCTCTCGCTTTCTTCTCTATTTTTAAAGTTCAACTGCGCAAAACCTAATCTTTGACCTAATTAGGTCACTTTATCTTCTAATTTGCCGTTGACTTGCATGCATGCGTATGGAGACTTAAAGAGTGCATGCATCATTAAATAATGGTTGGTTGGCATGCACGAAGGTGGCCCTTCTTGACCAAGTGATGATGCCCTAGATCTTCTATGGATGGCATCAGTCCTCAGCTGATTCCCTAGCTGTCAGTAACCGCTCGAACCCACAGGAATCACATAGGTTAGCGGTTTTGGGCCTCAAGGCCTAATTGGAAGAGGACATTACAGTCCTCCCCGCTCGAGATTGCTTGTCCTCAAGCAACTTCAAACTGGGATGCTGCAATACCTGTTCACCTTCCCAGGTGGCGTCCTCTGGCGGTAGTTCTTTCCATTGAACTAAGTATTCTCTGATTACTCTGTTCCTAAGCTTCCTCTCTCTAGTCTGTATGATCCGTTCGGGAATCAGTATCAGCAGTCCTTCATCGTCCAAAGGGGGCAACTCGGTGGATGGAGCAATGTGTTGCCCAAGGGTCTTCTTCAGACTAGATACATGGAACACATTGTGAATTTTGCTTTCCTGGGGAAGTTCTAGTTCATATGCCACCTCTCCCACCTTCCGAATTATTTTGTAGGGCCCATAGAAGCGGGGTTTTAACTTCTCTGCTCCTTTCTTTTTAAGTGAAGACTGTCTGTAAGGCTGGAGCCTTAAGTAAACTAAATCCCCTACCTCAAAGCTTTGCTCAATCTTGTGTTTGTCGGCATACATCTTCTGTTGATTCTGGGCTGTTTGTAATTTCTCTTTCAATACTTTCAGGATGTCCTGACTGTCCTGTATCCAATCCTTAGCCTTAGGAGCCCTACTGTCTCCAAATGCCAAATCTGCATATTCCAAGGCCTCATAACCATATAATGCCTTAAAAGGGGTCATCCTAATAGACATGTGATAAGTAGTGTTGTAGCAATACTCCCCTAGGTGTAGCCATTTGATCCAGGTTCGCTGCTTCCTTGCTACATAGTTCCTTAGATATCCTTCGATCCACTTGTTGACTATTTCTGTTTGCCCGTCACTCTGGGGGTGATAACTCGTACTAGTAGCCAATTCGGTCCCCACCAATCTGAACAGTTCCTGCCAGAAGGCACCCGTGAATCTGCTATCCCGATCACTGACAATTGTCTTAGGTAACCCGTGTAACCTGAAGACCTTTTTGAAGAATAACTCCGCTACTTGAGCTGTCGAGTAGTTTGATGATATCGAGAAGAAATGTGCAAACTTGGTCAGTCTGTCAACTACTACATATAAACAATCTTGCCCTTGGACCTTGGGCAAGCCTGTAATAAAGTCCATGGAGATGCTTTCCCACTTCTGATCTGGAATCGGTAGTGGCTGGAGTAACCCTGCTGGATGGGTATTCTCAATCTTGTTCTGCTGACAGATGCTACATTCCCGGACATGCTGCATAATCTTCCCCTTGAGGCCCTTCCATGAGAACCTCTCTCTGATCTGCTTGTAGGTCTTTAAGAAACCTTGATGCCCTGATAAAGGAGAATCGTGGGCTGCCTGAATGATCTTCTTCCTCAATGTGGATTCTGGAACGAGGTATATTCTGTCTTTGTAATAGATGATGTCATCCACAATCCTGTACCTATCATCCTGAATTTGTCCGTCCAATAATTCGCAGGTGAATTTATTTTTGGAGTATTCCACTAAGAGAAGTGCTCTCCAATCCGTGGATATACTACTGAGATATAATGGGGCTGGACGCCTGGATAATGCATCAGCTACTACATTAATCTTACCTTTCACATACTCGATCTCGAAATCATAGGCTTGTACCTTGCTGACCCATTTTTGTTGTCGCTCATTCAGTTCCTTCTGCTCCAGGAAATACTTGAGGCTGTTATGATCGGTTTTGATTTTGAACTTACTGCCCACTAGGTACTGTCTGAATTTTGTGAGAGCATGCAAGATGGCCAGCATCTCCTTGTCATATATGGAGTAATGGCGCTCATAGTTCTTCAGTTTACGGCTCTCAAATGCAATAGGGTGATGATTCTGCATCAACACTGCTCCTAACCCTTCCCCTGAGGCATCACATTCTACCACAAAAGGTTGTGAGAAGTCTGGTGATGCTAGAACTGGACAAGAACTCATAATAACCTTCATCTCCTCGAAAGATTTCTGTGCCAAGTCTGTCCAAGTGAACGCTCCTTTCTTGGTGAGATCTGTGAGGGGTGCTGCAAATTGGGAGAATCCCTTAACGTACCGACGGTAATAAGTACACAGACCTAGGAACCCTCTCAACTCTGTAACTATTTTTGGCGCAGGCCAATCTCTGATAGCCTTGATTTTCTCCATGTCAACCTGTACTCCTTCTGCATTGATTACGTGTCCTAAGTACAACATTTCCTTCATGCCAAACTCACACTTGGACATTTTTGCATATAGCGAATGCTCTTCTAAAATACTCAATGTTTCGTCCAGGTGTTTCAGATGTTCTTCCCAGGTTTTGCTGTAAATCAGGATGTCATCAAAGAATACAAGCAAAAATTTACGTAGTTGTGCTTGGAAGGTGTGGTTCATGCATGACTGGGAAGTGGCCGGAGCATTGGTAAGTCCAAAGGGCATGACCAGAAACTCATAGTGACCATAATGACAACGAAAAGCTGTTTTGGAGATGTCTTGGTCCCTTACCCTGATCTGATGGTACCCCGAGCGAAGATCAATCTTGGAGAAGTATTGAGCTCCCCGAAGCTCATCCACGAGTTCGTCAATTTTGGGAATTGGATACCTATTCTTAATGGTCTTTTTGTTAAGTGCTCGATAATCGATGCACATTCGCAGTGTACCATCCTTCTTCTTGACCAGTACTACTGAGGATGCAAAGGGGCTAGAACTGGGCCGAATATATCCAAGCTCCAGTAATTCTTTGATGGTTTTCTCAATCTCATCCTTGTACCTTTTGGGATGCCGGTAAGGAGTGGTGATGACTGCTTGTGTTCCCTCCTCTAGCTCGATGATGTGTTCAAAACCTCGGTCTGGTGGTCTACCTGATGGAAGGTCCCGAAAAACCTTTTCGTGTTCTTGTAGCAAGGCTTGAATGTCACTTGGGTGTTGTGTGCTGGTCTCTGGAGGTTTTCTGAAGGTGACCAAACATTCTGCAGCCCATTCTATATCATCCTGTCGGAGCACTGCCTCCATTCTCTGTGATGAGACCGGTTTTGGGGGATAAGTGTTCATGCCCCTCAAAACTACCCTTTTGCCATCTGGTCCCTGGAACTCCATTTCCATTGCCCTGTAGTCTATAGTGTATTTTCCTATAGAATAAAGCCACTGAACACCCAATACCACATGAGTATCTGCTACATCCACTACATAGAAAGAATCTGTCATCTGATAGTTACCTAAGGCAACATT
>LPNX010003840.1:71752-100809 GCA_001517045.1 Pseudotsuga menziesii
ATAGTAGATGTTATAGGTTGTCTTAATGATGTGAAATATCCTGGCATAC
This sequence comes from Pseudotsuga menziesii, assembly GCA_001517045.1. Taxonomy (NCBI): domain Eukaryota; kingdom Viridiplantae; phylum Streptophyta; class Pinopsida; order Pinales; family Pinaceae; genus Pseudotsuga; species Pseudotsuga menziesii. The sequence continues at coordinate 71,802 of LPNX010003840.1, forward strand.
TACTATGGTGATAGAACGTAGGTGGTCTGAATCTGGGATGTGCTCTGTGTGCTTATTTTGTTTTGTGAAGGACAAAAGAGATGATCTGGATACGACGAGATAAAGGTAGGAGACGCAAGTTATTTCCATGGCATTGTAAAGAAGGTCTTGGACAATTCCTACGTGATGGCTTGCTCGCAGATGTGATGAAGACCTGGATGAGGACTAGGCCTATACCCAACATGAAAAAGGGCTGGCTCTGTAGAAACTTTCGATGACAGATAGTGCCTTTCGATGATCGATAAGAAGACGATGGCAATAACTATGATGATGAGTCTATGACTCCGTGATGATGACTCCGCGATGAAGACTTGACCATATGTGTTGATGACCGTGGAAGCGAGAGAATACCTTCCTAGTTAAGAGGTAGTGTTGATGTATTTGTAACTTAAGAAAATATTTTGATGTATATTATCATTGTATGTTGTTGTACCCCCATCAGAGATGTGTTTACCTCCTTTCAGGATGCCATTATTGTGTATAGACCTTGAGGTACAACCTCCGTTGTAAGTCAAGGCAATAGTTCCCAGTTTAATATCATGTAATGTGTATTTGGAGTCTCTAGGAGAAGTCGGTCTTGTTAGGGAAACAGGTCGGTCCCAGTCATATAATATGTCAGTCACTTGATTAGTATAAATAGGGAGGCTCCCTCCCTCATTTATACACACCTCACACTCACTCAAGTTCGCATGAGAGAGAGAGAGAGAGAGAGAAAGAGGAGAGATAAATAGCTGCTAGAGACTTCTTATTACTGGGATTGATCATATTATGACACAGTCTTTGTGACTATACTATTATGAGGAAGTTTGCGGAGTTGTTTCCTTTATGGTCTCCTCACTGAAAATCTTTGTGTCTTGTGTATCTGCTCTATCTTACGCATATTGTTGTACTTGTTATTCTTTTAGATAAAGATCCTAACTAAGCTAATAAGATCTAAGAAAAACTAGCAAAACCTCCGTTGCAAGTCGGGTCATTAGTACCCACAAAAGTATTATTTAAATATTGTTTTCAGTCTCCCTAGGCAAGTCGGTCCTCGATGGAGAGACAAGTTGACCATGTTGGGTCATTAGGTCACTCAATTGATGAGTATAAATCAGTGTTCCACCAAGTTTTCGAGACACGGGAGCATGGGAACGGGGAAACACACACTGGGGACGTGTAGAGACACCCAAAAATTTTGGGGTATTTTGGGGGACAGGGGGGGGGGGCATAGGAGCGTCAGGGTCCCTAACATAGGGGGTTGGTCTCTAAAATTAAAAAAAAAATAGAAAAATAATAAAATATGAACCCCAACATATAAACATATCAATTCCTCATCCCATCACCATTTGCATACTATCCTTATGTTCCCGAAGAGTTTAGTGTAATGTAAATGTAATCGTTATAGCCAAGCATATCATATCGATGTTTGTTTCTTTTTATTTGTTTCTATTTTGATTTATAATGACCATTTAGTGTAAATGCCTAAAATTTAAGATGAACCATTTTTTTTTAAGTAAAAAAAATTAAAAATTTGAGGGGGGTGGGGGCTTGTGGGAGCCCCTCATTTTCAGGAAGGGGCGTGTGGGAGCCCCCCAATCCGGGAAACTCCTAGACCTGTGTTTCCCCAAGTTTCGCAGAAAGGGGGGCGCTGGGAAACGTTTCTCATGGAGCCTTCCAGACCTCAAGCTGTGGGAAGCGCATGGGGCGAGCCCCTGTCCCTGGGAGACGTGTCCCCGTGGAACACTGGTATAAATAGATGAGGTGCCTCCCTTATTTGGACACACTCAACACTGAAGCAAGTTCGCTAGAGAGAGAAGGAGCTACCCATCAGAGAGAGAGGAAGCAACTATTCTTGGGGTCTTACATTGTACTTGGTTGGATTCTATATCGAGGAAGTTTTGTTGGGTTTTCTCCACCACAAAGGTTTCTCAGGATAAATCTTTGTGTTCTCTTTGTGCTACTATGCTTGTCATTATTTCAATGATCCTTTTGTTTTTGGCATAATACTTTTAAAAATTTAAAATGGAAAGAATGTTCGAATTACAAGTCAAAATGGATCAGCAATACATCATCGATTGGAAGGCTTTAGAATTGTAAATAAAACACGACCGCCAATGTAAGAAGAGAGCGCAGATTCAAATATATAAATAACCAGTTGCTTACTCATATACTCACAAAAATAGATCCCAATTCATAACAGTGTTAAGACTTGGAATGTCATATGGAAAACAGAGCAATGGTTTCAAGCAACATACATTTAAAACATAAATGTCATTAGATCTGAAACATAATTGACTAATGTAGTGAAAAAGCAAGTTCTGTATCCAAATTAAGTAGCAATAGCAAAATATAAGTGACAGTTAAATTCATAGTCTAAATGATCCTTGAGCATTCATATATTACTGTATAAAAAGATTATCTTTACATATGTCCGACAACCTCCTGATGACTTCCAAAATTTCAAACCCCCTTCTTGATGTACCTCCTTTCTTTTATATCTTTTCCATACAACTGATATGAATCTTAGATCCTACATAGGAGGTTCAATTTCTATCCACTTGCTAAAAATATCTACAGACATCAGAATAGGTGGATCGAATCAAAATTAGTTTCAGATCTTATATTCTAGAGATATTTTGACTAGTCAGATAATCATAATTAGTTTGAGTCTAGAATATACATTAAGTGTCTATCTTCACGAAATACAACAAGAGAGCTACTTTAATTTAAACTTTACAAAACTTTACAAAGTATAAAACTAACCATAGGAAAGCAAAACTACTTTGTAGGAGGTTCTGTAGCATTCTTGTAGGCTTGAAAATTGGAGCTGCAAAACCTTTGAAACTTTGTTTTTCCCAAAATACGTTTTTGACGTAGAAAATAACCTGTTCCCAAAATTGCATAGTTCATGAGCTTCATTTTGTTTCAGCTGCCTGAGCTTGGATCGTGTCCTGAAGAATACGAGTTTCCAACTCTGCTAAAATGCGCAACTTGTCATTATTGGCTTGATTCTTATGTCTTTCTTGTAGGCATTGGTTTTTCCAGTAATTCCTCTGTTTTAAAAACCTTCATGTTGTTCCTTTTTAATTTCTGGGAAAATTTACAAAGCCTGCTATGCTTGACGACCGACTTACTCCATTTCTTATTAATCTTATTTGTTTAATTCTGTAACTGTTTAATTTCTTGCTGTAACTCGTTAATTAAGCTCTTGTATTTCTTCAGTTTTTCCTTATGCTTCTCGTTGGTTTTATGCTTTCTGCTTTTAGGTTGTTGCTGTTGATGTTTGAGCAAAATCCGAGATGCTTGAACTTTAAAACTTTTATCAAACAATTTCAGCACCTATGAATTTCATAAATCAGCCACACATGAATCTTGATGTCAGCCAGATATGAATCTCATAAATAAATCAGCCACATAAATCAGTTCCATAAATCAGCCATATAAATCAATCAATTATGAGAGACAAGATATACCCTGGGAAAACCCTCTAAACACAAAGGATGAAAAACCCAAATTCTTTGAGTATGATAGATAGATTTGCAGAGAATGGTTTACAACACGTAAGTAGATTGCTTGATAAGAGATATCACTTCAGTAGCAGAGAAGAAAGATCCAATGTAACCCCGCAAAAACAACTATATGCAACTGTATTGAACTTGCCATATGCCTAGCATATTCAAGGCATGAATGAACAAACACTTCCTAGGTAAAAATTCAACATCCCTCTTACCGAGGAAGGTGTATTTCACCACTCCCAACTTGTCTCTGAAATGAATGTGCTTTCCTCTTCACAAAGACTTCGTGAAAATATCTGCTACCTGCTCATATGAAGAAATGTACTGTAACTCTACAACTTCTCTTTGGACATAGTCTTTGATGAAGTGGTATCTGATCTCAATGTTCTTTGACCTGTCATGAAACATTGGATTCTCAGAGAGCATGATGCAACTCTGATTGTCACAATGAATAATAGTAGGCCTCAGCTCTTGACCAAATAAATCTACCATCAAGTTGCGAAGCCACAATGCCTCTCAACTAGCCTGACTGGTTGCCATGTACTCGGCCTCTACAGAACTCAAAGCAACGAACTTTTGCTTCCGACTGAACCACGACACAACTGCTGAGCCCAAACTGAAACAACAACTGGAAGTGCTCTTTCGGTCCGAAGCACTGCCTTCCCAATCTGAATCCGTGAAACCAACCAAGCCCATTCCACCTGACCTCCTGTAGTCCAGACCATAGTCTACAGTCCCAACAAGGTATCTCAAAATGTGTTTTGCGACTGTCTAGTGCACTCTCCTGGGCTCCACCATGAACTGATTGAGAGTGTTCATCGCAAAACTCATATCTGGTCTGGTGTTGACCAAATACATCAATGAACCAATAAGATAATGATACAAAGTAGGATCCACCAACTCTCCCTCAGAAGCATGAAGCTTCTTCCAGTTGGTGATCATGGGTGTGGACATGGGTCTGCAATCCTCCATTCGAAATCTCTTGAGAACATCTGCAACATACTTTCCTTGCCCCAGGGAAACATGTCCATCCTCTTGCCACACATCCATGCCTAAATAGTAATGCATCAACCCAAGGTCGGTCATTTCAAACTCTGAAGCAAGATCTTTCTTGCATGCCTCAATCATGTGCTCTCCTCCTGTAATGAACAAGTCATCAACATATAGCAAAAGAATGAGCGAAACACTCCAACCACAATGTAGTATAGGTTGGGATCCGCCTCACTCTTTTGAAACCCAATTGAAAGCAAATAAGAATCAATCCTCGAGTACCAAGCTTGAGGGGCTTGCTTCAGACCATACAAGGCCTTTTTCAGCCTGCAAACATGAGAATCTCTCTCATAAATCTCAAATCCCTGTGGCTGCTCTAGATATACCTCCCCCTGTAGAAGACGATTGAGGAAAGCGGTCTTCACATCCATCTGATGAATCCTCCAACCCATCTCTGCCACAATGGAGATCACTGCTCTGATCGAAGAAAATCTAGCAATTGGTGCAAAGGTTTCATCATAATCAACTCCCTCTATCTGTGAGAACCCTCATGCTACAAACCGAGCTTTGTACTTCGTGATGCTGCCATCTACAACATGCTTGATTTTATAGAGCCACTTGGAAGTCACAACTGACTTCCCTTTTGGTCTCGGAACCACCTCCCACACACCATTCTTCATGATGGAATTGGACTCTTCCATCATGGCATCTCTCCAAACCTGATGTGTGTATACCTCCTCATAAGTAGTAGTCTCGGACTCACGCAAGATGGTCACCTGTGCCATGTAACTGGAAAATCTGTTTGGTGCCCTGCTTTGTCTGACCTCCCTCTTGGGTGGCCCCACATACTCCTTTGCTTCCTTCACAAGCTCCTTAAGCCAACTTGGTTTTCTCTTCTTTGAAGTAGCATCCTCTGGCAGACCCTCCTTAACATCCTCATCAGACGAATGTCTCGCTGGAGAAGTACCTGTGGTTTGAGATCCTGTACCTAGTGAACCTGAACCTAAACCATCTGTACCCGAATCACATGAAGGTGAAACCTATGAGCATAGTTACATATATCGTGTCGGCGAATATATCGCCGGGGGTCCGGAATGTAACTTATTGGCAGCAACGGCGAAAATATCAGAAAATATCGGCAAATGTCGCAAAGCATAAAAAAAATACAAAAATAACCATTTTGTTCAATTTTTTTAACATCTAAAGCAACAACAACATCAAATAAACACATTGCTACATAAATATGAAAATACAACTAATATATAAGATGCATAAGATGTCAAATGGTGGATCATGATCACATATCGACTATAAAGTTTTAAATTGAAAATATTGAAATATGTTCTTGATGGAATGATAGAAAATCACATCACATGATCAAAATAAATGTCTCAAGAAATTAATCATCATGACTCATGAGACATCTAGATACTACATAATACAATAATAAATAGTAGGAATCATCAATCCCCTCTACCCCTTTTATAGGCAAGGAGCACCACTCTTCCTCTGGAAGCAGTAGGGGGTCCTGTAGGTGCTTTGGATGAGTTAGGCATCAAATTGGAAGTTCCAACTACTTAAGCTATGGTGGAAGGTCTAACTACTCTACAATTTTGATGAAACTTCCCATGTTTAATGAGTGAAGGGTACATTTTTATTAAGGTCATGATAAAATATTTCAATAGTCAATGCCACCAACATCAAGGTACATGGATGGGTTGATGTGCTTGATTAAATGCCAATCCCATACCCTCATACTTGATCAAATCCAGTGGAATTGTTGAAATCTTGAAATCCTGAAAACTATTAAGTCTCTTGAATTCTAAATGGGATCTAAAATTCTACTTTTTGCATATGAAGTTTGATGAGGTTGGAACCACTCTCAAACATCCTGAAACAATTAAAGGCAATGTTAAAAATTTAAGTAAAAGGATAGCAAATGAAAGTAAAGGAGAATGTCACTTTTACTTTAAGAATTTAATACCACCATTTATTACTTTAAGAATTTAATATATTTAGGTTTAATCACACTACCAAAAACTTAACCCATGAATTTGTTTTTCAAATTTCATGAATTTTTTTTTTCAAATTTCATGCAAATTTTTTTAGTAGGGCGATATTTTCCAAAATATCCCGATATATTCCCAATATATCGCGATATATTCCCAATATATCGCGACATATTGAATATATTGCGATATATTCAAAATGTCGAAAATATCGCAATTTTTTAGTGGCGATATATCGCCAAGAGGGATGACTCGCGATATCGCCGATATATGTAACTATGCCTGTGAGCCTGTGATCCATGAACCTGTCCCAGTACCAGAAGTCACTGTAGACCGTGTCCTTGAAACTGATGAACCTGTAACCTGTGACCCACTCACCCATGAGACCTGTGACCCTCTTCCTTGACTCGCTAGACTCCGAGATACTGTCACTTGTGGAAGAGTCATCTGCTGCTGCTCCTCTGACTCTCGAGACTTTCAAAAGGCTCGCTCCTCCTCAAATCTCACCTCCCTCCTCACCACAACTCTTCTCTGTGCAAAAAGGTATATGAGGAAAGCCTTCGAAGTCTCATCATAGCCAACAAAAATGCCTCTCTCCAGTAGCCTCCAACTTTGTCCTCTTCTTAGAAGGAACATGGGAATATGTAAGGCATCCAAAAATGCGAAAGAGGCCTATTTAGGGCTTCTTCTCAGTGAACATTTCCTCAGGAGTTTTGCACCCCAAGGTACGGTGCAGACTCCTGTTCTGTACAAAAACAACTGTGCTACAGGCCTCTGCCCATAGGAAGAAAAGAAGACTCTGATCATGCAGCATGGCTCTCGTTGCACCCACTATCGAACGGTTCTTCCTTTTAGCCACTCCATTCTGCTGTGGAGTGTAGGGAACTGTCAACTACCTCTTGATACCCTCCTGTCTACAAAACTCATCGAATTCATGGGAAGTATACTCACCCCCATTGTCTGATCTGAGCACCTTGACCTTCTTTCCTATCTGGTTCTCCACAAGAGATTTGAACTCTTGGAACCGAAGCAAGACCTCCTCTGACTTCTTGCTTCTCAAAAAGTAGATCCAGGTCTTCTTGGAAAAGTCATCGATGAAATAATGTAAAACTCAAAACCTGTCAATGAGGTAGAAGACACGGGACTACACAAGTATGAATGAATCAACTCCAACACTCCCTCTAATTTGCTGTCACTGCTCAGAAAAGTAGTCTTGGTGTACTTTCCCAAAGCACACCCTCTGCATACACTAATCGGCTCTGTACTGAAATCTGAAAAACCTGTGGTCATGTCTCTCAGCATCCTCAAAGTTGAATGATGAAGGTGGGCCATCCTCCCATGCCATAACTCACACAACTCACTGTTGCTCTGAGTGTGTGCCAGTGCATGATGTGGCTGGAAGAGAAGCTTGTACAGTTTCCCACATCTAACTCCAATTGCATATGAAGCAGATGGACCCTCTGCTTTGGGAAAGATGTAAACTCTCCCATTTAGGACATATACTCGTAGGCCTCTGTCCTCAATCGTGGAAACTGACACAAGATTCTTCTTTAGCCCAGGGACATACAAGACAACCCTTAGTAGCATGGGCTCTAGAGACTCTCTGTCAAAGCGGACTGTCCCACGCCCAACTGCCCTCACCACTGTATCATCACCCAATACAACCTCCAACTCCAAGCCTGTCTCTGAAATCTCGGTGAGCATGTCTCGAACACCTGCCATGTGACTCGAAGCTCCACTATCAATGTACCATGTGGAGGAAGTAGTGAAAACACTCAGTGAATGCCGAACGATCATGGAATGCTCCATCTGGTCCTCAAAATCCCTGCTGGTGATGGATGATGCTCTCTTTATACAACCACCAACAAAGAGAGAAAACTCTCTCTCGAATCTAGCAGCATACTCATCAATCTCTGTTGAAACTGCTATCTGCTGTTTCTTCTTCTTCTTGTTTGGGGATTGTTTAGCATAATGCCCAAACTTTTGACAAGCAAAGCATTTCACTTTGCTCATATCTTTCTTCTCACCATCCTGTTGCTTGGTTCCACCCTTGGAACCCTTCTTGAACTTCTTTTTCTTTCCCTTTGTTGCTAATGCCACATTCTCCTCATCTTCCTTGTTGTGAGATGTACTGCCCTGTACATATCCCTTGTGGGTCTCCTCCTGTATGAAATCATCCCAAAGACGATCCCATGAAGGCATGTGCTCACGAGCAACCATTGACTCCACGAATACAGCCCATGGCTTCGCCACACCATTCAAGGTTGTACGTACCAACTCGACATTCTCTATCACCTCCCTAATAACTCCAAGCTCATCACGAACCTGTGTAATCCCGGTGAGGTAAGTGGTCATATTCTCACCCTTGTTTATCTGAATGCTCTTTAACTTCTCCCTTAATACCATTTTTTGATTTTCATTGGAACTTTGGTAAAGGTTTGTCAAAGCAGTTCACATTTGATGGGCATGATCGTTACCTGATATATGTGGAATCACATGATCTTTTATTGCATCAAGAAGGATTCTTTTGTCTTTTATACTCCTCTTGTCAAATACGGCTTTAGCTGCTACATCTGCAGAAACGGTCACTGGATTGGTTGTAGTGCTGTTCACTATGCCCCATAGTTCACTATCCTGTAGTATAAGCACTATTCTAGCCTTCCATGGGCTGAAACTTACAACCCCATCCAACCTGTCCTCTATCCTAAGACCGGTAGCCATCACTGCAAATAAGTTCAAGAACTTGTTCCTTCTCAACAACCCTGTTTTCCCTTATTTCTCCATGTCTGAAATTTATTTATGTGTGTAATTTTTAGCCTTTAACAATGCTCTGATAGCATGAAAATTTTTGGTAACCCTAACTTAGTTTCAGTTTCAGCACTGCATATGGTTTAATGCCCAAACCCCATCATGCATGTACATTAAAAAATTAAAATTTTACTGAAAGCATGAAACACATGAGATATATTTTCAACTTTTCTACTCCGAAAATTTATGACAGCCATAATTTCTTACTCAGAAATTTTAAATCAGGAACCACACATGAAAATTAAACACTCAGATTTTTTGACCATAATTGGTCTAGGAAAAACTTTGAAGGGAAAACTTGTTTTTTAGAGAGATTTTATTATTTCTTCAGAGACAAATTCATTCAACAAAAATACAGCAGTACTTGTCTCTTTTCCATCTCGAAAAATGTGCCAAAACAACACTCTTATAACCTGCTGTACATAATCCACAATTTCTGCCACACGTCTGACTGTACGGATGCCTCGATTTCTGTGCACACTGCCTCGAAATTTGTGTTGTAAGGACAACAATAAATGTACCTACCTTTAAAATAGTGCTGTATGGATTTCAAAATCTATCTCGAAAAACACGCCCCTTTTCACCTCGATTTTTGTGTTGTACAGATCTGTACAACCTGCATTAAATGCTGTACTGTCTTCCTGCATTAATTGTTGTACGACTGCATTGGGATTCATGCCATTCTGCTGGTACAAGTGTCTCAAAATTTGTGCCCTCCTTTCTCTTCCTGGTTTTGGAATTTTGTGCAAGGGTTTTCTCTCTAGTTCTTCTTTTCTCTCTTTCTCCTCCTTTCTTCAAAAATTCTCTCTTTGGAATGTGAACAATGAATTAGGTTTGCGGCTTTGCCTTTCTCAAGCCTTTTCTGTTAGAGTAACTTCCATCCAAAAATCAATGGCTTAGATTAAAAGCCAACTAAATGAGATCTAGGGCCCATCTCATTTCCTCATTAAATAATAAAAATCACTTTTTAAATAATAAATGGGAATTCAATACACACCCACATTTAAATCTCATTAAGTCACTTTTAAAACAATATAACTCAAACTCTCATAAAAAATGTCACTTTATAAAATAAAGTCATTCTCACCTTTTTAAAATAAGCTAGGGACCACTTTTAAAGTGTCCTTGTCCACCCCAAGGCATGAATGAACAAACACTTCCTAGGTAAAAATTCAACAAAAAATATAAAAAAGGATGAGATCGCTGCAAACAAAGCTGAGATGTCATGTTGTATTGGTTATCCACTTTTGAGTCCTTGATTGGACGACTACGATGTTTCAGGATTTAGTATCAACTTTGATGTATCATTTTATATTTGGTATGATTACATGATGATGATATATATCAATGCTTTCTCCATATTTATGTTCCAATGTATTTATCTGATGTTATGATTGCTTTATATGTTTAAAATTCTGAAAAAAATGAATGTATTTTGTATTTTTTAATGTTTGTCGTGTTTTGCCGATTTTTCTCGGTTTTTTCCAGTGTTACAAATATCGCCGATATATCGGCAACATCGCGATATATCGCGATGTTAAGTCACTGGCAATATATCGGCAATATATTGCCCCGATATTTTCCCGATTGTTTTGGCGATTTTTTCCCGATTTTATCGCGATATTTGCCGATTTTTTCGAATATATCACGATATTTGCTGATTTTTTCAAATATATTGTGATTTTTTTCTTTTTTGTATTTTTTAATATTTTTGAATTTTTTATTTTGCTGATATATTGCCGATGTTTGCCGACATTTTCGCTACTAAATCCGATAATTTCTTTTTGGACCCTCGGCGATATATTCGCCGACACGATATTTGTAACATTGGTTTTTTCATTGATGTTGCCGAGAAGTTGTATTCGGGACCCTTGTCAAGTGTTTGTCGATGTTGACTTTCTCAACATTGATTTTAACCATAGGAAAATGCTCAGATTATTGTACTTGTTGTGTTGTACCTGCTTAATTATCAACTACAGTGATGGATTATTTGAAATCAAGTCGATTTACCATTCAATAACATTGTTGTTTAATGCTGTTCCTGTAACAAATAGATACATGTTGGATACCCTGAAACTAAGGTTGCTGATATTACAACCTGTAGTTAACACCCTCTTTTAGAGGCCACATGATTGAGAAATGACTGAATAATTGAAGTTGCATTTCTATTATACTTCGATAAATAGAAGTTAGGGTTCGACTTGGCAACAATACCATGGATCACCAGTTATAAAAACAATGCAGATTAGGGTTTTGGAAAAGGGAACTAGCAATATGAATTGAGGTCTCAATAATATCAAGCCTTGATAATGACAAACTTGGCCAGCATGCGAAGATTTCGATAAAAGACAGGATTTAGGTTTCAAGGCTTGCCAAACTGATCATAACTGCCAATTATAACAAGAGGTTTGTTACCCCCTCACATGTACGGGGGTACTTGATCATCATTTTCTATGTGGTCTTCCATGACAACCAAAAGTTCCACAGATGAGATCTATGGTTTTCCCATAGACATTTGACAGAGACACCTTCAATTAGCTCAGAGATGCCTCTAGCCTACTTAACCTACCTTGCCACTTGACAGAGATAGATGGGGACATCCACTTGGTACCAATGTAATGACGTACCCTCTCTATTGGAGTTATAGTAAAATCCTTGCTTATGTGTGGACATAACATTAGGAGGTCAAATGTGTTACTGTATAATGGCTCATATATCAAATATTATTTCAATAGCTTAGGAAGCATCATGTTGTAGCTATAATTCTTCTTTCCTCAATCAGATTAAGTGTATGACCTTATGGTATTAAGTGTGCCCCTAGGGATTTAAGCAAGTGTGATCTTCATTTCATGTCATTTACAACATTTTACCCTAGCCATTTTTCATATCATGCCTTTTCACTAGCCGCTTCTCCCATTTCCATCATGTCCCCCTTTCTCAATTAACTAATTATATGTCATGTTCTAAGGTTTTATTCCTATGTTTGGTGCCTAAATCAAAGTCACTAGAGTCAAAGGACTCTAAGGGAGATGAAATTAATGATGAATGTGAGCTATGCCTCCTTGCAAAAAAGCCATGATCCTATGTCTCAACTTATCAAAGCTAAATCCAAAGGAAGGAACTAATGTTGTCAAAAATGAAAAAAGAAAAAAAAGAAAAAAGAAAAAGAAAAATAAATGAAAAGGATCGTAAAATATTGGCGCAAGGAAAAGGTATCTCAAGAAGAAACAATTCCCTTCTAGAGGCACACATATGGAAGAAAATTTGTTAACCCCTAGCTCTTGAAAGCTAAGTGGAAGACTTGGAACTTAGACACCCTCTCATGATAGTTAATTCGTGAACCCCTTTCCCTAATATTACAGTTAATTTCCCTTTCATTGCATACATTCACTTCATTACCTTCACCTTGCTTAGAAACTTAGGAAGTTCACTTAGTCTTAGGGGTATAACATGAAATATGGATTAATTATGGTTGCACCATGGTAGTTTTAAGGTTATTGGGATAATTAATTGAGTTATTAGAAAAAGTGCACATAATAGACTTTTATGTTAATGTTTGCATATAATTAAATTATTTTCCTAGGTCACATTTTACTAATGTCTTACACTTGGTGATGTTCTATAGATGATGTTCCCTTGCACTTGGAACATGTTTAGCATTGGTTGGCACACTTGGTCAAGTTTGAAGACGTTTCTACATGGTCTTTAGAAGCTAAACCTCACTAACCCACTTTGAAAGGGCACATATGTTAAGGAGCAAATATATTATTTTAATGTGGTGAGCCCCCTTTTCACTTTATGAAGCATACACATGGGTTGGTATTAAAGTGGAGTAAAGAAATATTATTTTAATGGGATTCCCCCCCACTTCATGAAGGCTCACGATGGAGTATTCAAAAATTGAAGGCACACTATATGACTTTGCCCCCCTTCCTCAAGTGGAATAAAGAAATATTAATTTAAGGGGAGCCCCCCTCACTTTATGGAGGATCATGTATGATGTAAAGAAATATTATTTAAATGGAGTGTTCACCCCTTTTCATCGTATGGAAGCTACATACATGAGTTCACCCCTCTTTCTTAACTTCAAGCATTTTCATGGACCAAGGAGGTGAATCACATTGGTATGGTTAAATAAATTGTCCTTCTTAAACTAGTTTTCTCCCAATTAAATGATGACGTGGAACGAAGGCAAGTTCGTGAGACCATTGAATTGATAGGAGTCAACTTCAAAGGGGAAAAATTGTTCCAATGGATTTGATTGTTACCACATGGGATGAATCTCATGTTGCATGATACATTTATATTGTGCCGAACTCAAGCGCATTCATTAGAGGATGTAACTCTTGCATTGGATGCCATGTTTATCTGCTTGGATCATGGATGTGCTTTGGCACATCATTTACCACCATTCACCATGCAACCAATTCGTGTGACATCTCAATGGGCCAAACACATACTTCATGCTTATTTATTGATGGTTAACCATTTGTTCATGGTTTGAGGAGGCTTAGTATTGTTTTAGTCTGGAAATGTTCTCTTGACCTTGGGATGTCAAATGGGTTAGAGGATGGATGTATAGGAGGCATAACAAACCACCTAATATATTTATTTTGACCATGTCCTGAAGAAGTTGAGTTAGGATTGTTATTTTTGACCCCGTCAAGGAATATTTTATTATTTTCCTTTGAGGAGGTTATTGAGTTCTCTTCCTTAATAAAGAGAGGCTCTCTCATTGTACTCTCATGTGTTTTTGATAGCTTGAACTTGTGAATAAAAGGCTCTCATTGGAGAAATACTCAGTTATTCTTGAGTTTGTGTTATGTGAGGATATTGGAGAACAAAAAAGAGGATATTGGGAGCTAGATGTTGAAGATCTCCTTTTGCTTCATATGGATGCTCAACTTTGAGTTGTAATTTTGCATTGTATTTTATTTCTATTGCTGTAGGTTCGATTTGAAAGTTAGCATGCATTTCTGCACTTGATTGTCATGTGCTTATTTGCTTTTATAGCAAGGGTTTTCAAGTACATTGCAGGTATATTGAGGATTCTACACTAGAATCTCCTTCCTTGAGCTTTGGAGGAGTGATTTAGCTATCAAGGAGGATTGTCTTCAATCAATCCCTTCTCTTTGATCTCCAAACACCTTAGTTTCTTCCTTTAGACTCCATTCACCCAAATTTCCTAAGCAATGAAGGCGCTAATCAACACATTCATAAGCTACATAGCCACTTTTTTTTTAAATTTCACTTCATTTCAAATTAAATTTCTGAATGCTAGTTTTGTTTCTTATAGATTTTCTAAGTAACTTAAAATCAAATCTGGTTCATGACATGTTTATTTTAGCAAGTTATCTTTGTTATATGAGCTAGATCAATAATTATTTAGTTAGTTTTATGAAGTAACCTTAATTTTCAAAAAATCACTTCAAGTTTAGCTTACTAATTTTCACTCTTATCATACAAACAAGCTAAACTTTCATTGCTGTTAATTACTTTTTTTTGCACTTGCAGAATATCACTTAAAATTAATTTCCAGCAATCTGGTTTTGTACATTCAATTTCTGATACAAGACTCTTGTTCTAGGGTTTTGGCAAGATTTCACAAAATAAATGGTCTTCAAATAGTTGCCACATGTCACTTTGAAATCCCATCCACTTGCTTACTTATGTACTTAACTCACCATCTTCCATCCATCAGAACCTGAACCACTTCACAACTGTACCTGCTAAATGTAGACCTGCTAAAAATAGACATGCCAAAAATAGGAGTCAAACTGGAAAAAACCAAACATGAAGAGAAATGCTAGGAGACCCTTGCAATATCTAGCACATCTAAAATTAGACATTCCTAAAAATATTAAGGTCTCACATGTACATGAAAATAGTCTCATCAAACTTGTATCTTTGCAAGGAATCCAAATTTGTGTTCATAATCGACATGCAATCCCAGAAAATCTAACTGCTAAAAATAACGGTTCATAAACACATTTGTAGTTGAAGCTTTTAATGTTATACTACTTTAGCAAAAAAACATAATTACGTATATATATTATAAACTTATAAAGTCAATTAAACTACCCATATATTTCTCCATTAAAGATGGGGATTAGTCAATTCTTCAATTTCCCATTGAGCTTACCACATGGGGTATGCTTAGAAGGATCCTTGCCTCTTTCAAGGTAAGTAATAATTCTTACCCCTTTTCTGGGGAGTTCTCAGTGGTAGGCTTAAGTACATATAAATTTGCATTGATAGCTCCCAATGAAATTAACCCAGTTTGTATAATATACTGTCCTGAAATCGCTTGCATGTTGCCCGGAAAAAGCTCATTGGGATCATGGTGTCACAAGGAACTATGTCTTCAAACAAAAATGAAACTGCCAACAATTTCCTAGAATCTGATAGAAATGACTGCAAACAATCTCTGGTCGCTGTAATACCCTGGATATACCTGAAATAAAACCAGCCTGATATTATCTCGCTGGAGCTTAACCCTCTAGTTCCGCAAGCAATTTCGGGGGTTAACATGTGGTTATAAGTTCACCAACATGTATTATTTACTCAAGTATTAACCTTTGATAAAATTTCTAAGTCTCAAGAGATGTGCTTGTTTACTTCAGGCCTTGAATTATGTGCTACAAACATTAGGTTCTTTTGTTCTTTCCTTCCAATGTATGTGTCTGAATTATTTATTGTATCATGGAATGAATTGAAATTATGTTTTTTTATTTTTATTTTGGAAGTGCTTCCTTTTACAATCAAAGAGAAACATTACAATTGGACTGAAGAGGCTGAGTACCACAAGCACCATGCTTGCATGAGTGAAACGGCTCTCGAGGGGCAAAACACTGAGCATAAGCATTTTTTCTTGGGTAAGATGCTGCAACAATGAGTACTATTCCATCAAAAGCAGCCAAGACTTGCACCTACCCCCTACTGCTTATTCATGCTTCCTGGGGAATTGAATCTTGGTGGGTGACCTGACATGCCACCACCTTCACTGCTGAACCACTATCCTATTGACTTGTGTTGAATATTTAAAGTGTTGGTGTCACTTATTCTTTGTTTTGGGGTATGTATGTACTTGGGCTAGGGTATTTTCTGTGCTGAGTGACATGTGTATGACCTTGTCCATGGCTGTGTCCAAACAAATGGCATGGTCAAGGACCCTAGATTTGTGCATTCGAGGACAGCTGGCGAGGAATGA
The DNA here is from genome assembly GCA_001517045.1 of Pseudotsuga menziesii. NCBI lineage: Eukaryota > Viridiplantae > Streptophyta > Pinopsida > Pinales > Pinaceae > Pseudotsuga > Pseudotsuga menziesii. The sequence goes on from LPNX010003840.1 coordinate 88,355, forward strand.
AAGGAAGCATGTTTGCATATCATGCATATTCCTGTCTCTCTTATATTAAAAAAATATCACAGGAGTTTTCATATGCGGAAGTTATCCTCAAAGCTACCTTCTAGACACTTTCTTCTACACTCTCTGCCAACTTTTCTAGATTCTAAGATTCTCCATACGCTTTTAGCAGGATTTACAAAATACTTATTTCATATTACAGAAAGAAAATTCAAACAAAAAAAATACTATGTTTGAGTTTCATTAACTAAGGAGACTGCATAATTGAATTTAACAGTTTCTAATATATCTTCGCTAATTTTAAGGTTTATATTTGATCTTTTAAGAAACTATATCTTGGTTGTCTTAGGCTTGATGTTGTGGGTAGAGGATGGCTATATGTTTAGGAGGCACACACTTATTTTTGGCCTTTTGTTTCTTTGGTAGGGGGCCATTGTTTTCAGGGATGGTTCTTATGCTGATGAACGTGATACTCAGATAATCCAAGTGCGCATGGAAGGAGTATATATATGGCCCTTTAGACAACTTCGGATGGTGGCCAACAGGTGTTCATGACTCATGAGTTATTATATGATTAGATATCATTCTTTTCTATTACAGAGAAATATTGAAATATTGGGTAAATGAATAACCACCTTGAACATGACGAACATGGTACTCATTTTCTGTAGCTGCTGGTTGGTGATAACTATCATATGCATGTGTCAATTTGTTCAAATAAATCCTTTTATATAGTATTTTCTTTCTGGTTAGTGATAACGATCATATGCATGTGTGGATTTGTTCAATAATTCCTGTTATATAGTATTTTCTATCTGGTTTAGAGTCCAATTTCTGTCATTTATCAGCTTTATTTTTGTTTTAATTGGATATTTAGTATTTGTTAACTTGATTTGCATTATCAAGTCAGGAGCCATAGTGACTTAGATTTGTAATATTTTGTTCTATTTGTCACTTACATTTCATTGTTTAGTGTTTGCATGAATATACTTCTCTTTAGTTTTTATTCAAAATTGCAGCTGCAGTCTTGACAAATTCTGGAAGAATGATCTGTTTTGAAGTGTAGTTTTGCATTTTAAGTTGCCAAAAATTTATTGTGCAGTGGAACAGATGGAGAACACAACCAAGAAGAAGACTTCATTTTATCCAATCCATACCATTTGGTAAATTCTCTAATGTCCCCCTTCTATGTTGTCTTTCCATCTTTCATTTTTGCGACATGAACACGTTTGTTTTGTGTTATGAATGTCTGATATGCTTTATTTGAATTTATCTGCCGTTTTATGCTTTTTTTCTGGCATTGATTCTGTCTTGGTATATTAGTTGAAAGCAATCTTTTGCAAATAGAATGGAATGTGTTCCTCAAATACTGAGGCTTACGGTTGGTTCCACATACCGACTAGCACACACCAACAATAATTCAGTAATATGACCTTTCAAAACTGTCCAAGCCCATTTGTCATTTGTCCAGTTGATTCATTGCTCTGTTCCTCGGTTCAGGAGTCAAACTTGAATACTTGTAAATTTGATTTCTTGTGAGCGAAATATGTATGACTCACTAGCCTGCCTATAAATTCCCATCCCGTTCCTCATTCATCCTGTTGCTTCATTGCTCTTTTACCAGGTTCTTGAGTCAAACTTGGATACTTGCAAGTTTGACTCTGCTTGTGAGCCAAATGAGTATGACTGGCTAACCTGCCTATAAGGTTCCAGAAACCATGCCATTTTGCTCATTTTTATTTTCATTTCTTTACTCTTCCCCCCTCCTTCAGTGAATGTAACCACAAAGTGATTGAGATTACCCGAGGACAACACACCAAAGCATCTTTTGCATCCATCTTTATATTTTTTTGCTTGCTAAGTTTTTTCCGAGATGAGTCAAACTATGGAATATTCTGCCTTACCAATTTTTTTCCCGAGCAAAGTCTGGTAACATTGCTTCATTCTCTTGCTCCTTTTTCTGTCCACCCTTTTGTCTTTTACTTCCATAGCTCTATATGATTCCAATCACCTCATCTTCATATTTCTGAACTCCAAAATGGTGCAGCTAGCAACTTGTCTCTCAATGTTTGTATAATAATAATAATAATACTTATTACTATTGTATCCCTCTTTGCTGCTCCACTTCCCCTTAACATGAGTGTTCTTCCTTCAATTATGAGAGCTTTCAACTTGTCTAAATACTATGTTGCAGGAAACGTGCCCCCCCCCCACGTCCCCAGCCCATTTCCGTTGTCCGTACGGAAACGTGGAAACCCGTACCGTACGACAAGGAAACTCATTTCCAAGAGTGAGGGGATGTTTTGCGTTAAGGAAACACGTTTCCTTTGGAAGGAAACCCGTTTCCAAATTGTTTTTGCCCAAAAAGTGGCATTTCCTCTATCAGTCCGCTAAAACACGTCTTTTTTAAATTTTTTTTGGGGTTTTCCTTCACCGGCTAGGGGTTTAGAGGCTTCCGGAAAGTTCTTCAAGGCTTGGGCTTGTTATAAAATAACACCCAATGCCCATTTTTCCCACACGGCTCAACATTTCTCTCACGGATTTCTTCATGACGACTATTAGTCTTTGCGCTTCAGCTCATGTTTTCTTTATATTTTCATTGTTCATGTTGATGTAGTATTGTACTTGTAGCCTCGTATATAAAGGCTGATTTTGGAATCTGGATATATATGTATTAGTGGCTTAGCCTCATTTTGAAGGCTAGTTTTTGGCTATTTCCACTTGCATTATGGAATTGTTTATGGGTAAAATCATTGTGTTGTTTTTGGATATTACTACTTAGTACTTGCATTATGGAATCACTTATGAAATTATGAGTAAAAATGTTAAATGTGATGTTGAATTTAATCTGTAATTAATTATATATATATATATATATATATATATATATATCGCGTTTCCCCGTTTCCTAAATTTTGGGGGGTCACATTTCCAACGCGTCCCCGTTTTGGAAACTCGTCCCTATTTCCCCATTTCGTGCAACTTAGTCTAAATATTTTCTCATGAATAAAAATGTCATTCTTTCTTTGGTTTTCCACTTTTATTGACGGTTTAGCTAATAGTGCCATTTCTTAAATTCACAAATTGGTGCCTTGTCTTCAAACATTTTGCAATGGTAATGTTTCCTTCTCCATTATAACAGTCTTCTTGGCTGTTTGAGTTAATGGTGTGATTTATTCAATTCAGAGAAATGAAATTAACCTATCTGCATCTATTCAATTGCTCATTTAACTTTTCTCTTGTGAAAGATGGATGTTTACTCCCTTAAACTTGACCAATGATTAGAGCGGATTCATTTTTGTTACATTAATAACATGAAAATAAAGTTAATGTAACATATTGTATTTGTCACAATTACTGACTAGGTGTTCCTACCTAGTGTTAGTATATTACTATATTATGTTGGTGTGTTTAATAAAGGTCATCATGACCCAACTTTATATACTGGTTAGTGAAGACCAGTAGCCAAACTGCATTGTACAAGATTAGAAGTTAAAAGTTAAAACAATGCATTGTGCTATCACCCAGAAATTCTTGCGCTGCAAAAGATGAAAGGATTCTGGATAACTATGGGAAATAAGTACTGTCACCATGATTACCTCTTCTCACTTTGAAGTAATTAATTGTAATCCATAGAGTAATTAGTGACACCACAAATTGTAATAAAAGCTTACTAGCCTGTCTAAAATCTGCAGTTAAATCCAAATTACAGCAAGCTAAAATCTTTCCTAAATGCTGAAATTATGCATGGAAAACTGTGCATAATTTTGATGCTAATTATGGGAACGAATCCTAATGCAATTATATGCTGAAATATGATAATTTAAAATGCAAAACAGAAATTACAGTAGACTGTAATAACTGTTTTAGTGCTGTAAATGCTAATAAAATACTCAAAATAATGCAGAAATTTTGTATTATGTTGGGCACGCAACACAATGGAAAATATAAGGTTAATTGCTTGATTTAAATGCAGAAAAACAAGAGAAACAGAAAGCTGTTAGGGCTGTTTTATGACTAAATGCAAACTTAAAGTTCTTTTTTTTGTAATTTTTAGTACGTTTTAGGCTCCCCTGTGCCTAAAAATCGAGAAAAACATCGGGCTCCTTTCTTTCTGGACAAAAAATGAGAAAACAAGTTAATCTTGTTTTATAACAGAAAAGTGATAAAAATGAATTAAATATGCCTAGTTCTATATGCCTAATCTTGCTATTTTTTAACGAGGAAAATAATAGGTCATGTGAATCTACCAGTTGCTTATGGAGTTGAAGTATAAAGGACTTAGGAAAGACAAGTGAGTAAGGTATGATAGAAATCCTATGAAAGAACAAAACCAAAGGCTGGTAAGAGTTTAAGTAGAATAGGAAATCTTACACACGATGTTGATGTTTCTAGCAGCATAAGAAGATATTCCGATGTCGGTTACACAAGAAAGAATAAAAGCAAGCCCTAGAACAAGTCGGCCCAGTAAAATGACTTAGTCTAAATGTCAAGTTGGCCTAGTTAAAGTGGAAATGATCCAGTCAAATAGGTCAATTCGTCCCAGTAAGGAAAAGCGACCTTTGTTGATTTCTGAGCAGCATAGAGAGCCATTCTCCTGGAGAATGGCGAACCTGGTCAGGGACCAGGCAGTTGATCAACATTTAGTCTGGGACTGAAACTCAGCCTGGAGCTGAGAACCATTCTACGGGAGAATGGAAGACCTGGTCAGGGACCAGGGGGTTGATCAACATAATTCAGTCTGGGACTAACGCTCAGCCTGGGGCTGAGATCCATTCTTTAAGAATGGAGGCACTTGGTTAGTTACCAAGATGTTGACCTCGGTCAACCTTCAGACTGGGGCTGAAGAACCTGGTTAGGGACCGGGAAGCCCTAGACTGGGTCTAGGCAATTGAGTTTCTCCTCTCCTTGGTTAGTGGGCTATGGGACCTTCGCAAGGGCTTGGCCACCCCTTGTTGAAGTACCTAGCACATGACCTTGGTGCCAATGAGGAGAACGAGATAAACAATGAAAATCTTCCTTATTTATGATGATGTACTTTGAGTTGACATGTATGGACCATGAAGACCAAGAAGAATGCTTGAGATGACTAGTTGTGGTCATGAAACCACTTGAAGGACCAAGAAACCCAATGAGGGTCCAAGTACCCACTTGTAAAGGACCAAGTACCCACTAATGATTAAAAAGTTCAAAAGACTAAAAGATCAAAAGATTAAGAGGTCAAAAAGTCAAAGGACCTCAAAAGTAAAAAAGACCAAAAAGCTTAAAAGCCCCTTAGGGTGGTCTCCTTAACTTATGGACTTGCCTCTCCATGAGAGACTATAAGTAAAGAAGTATCCTCACTTGTTCATCATCATCTGATCTCAAAGACAATTCGTGGGGTTCTCTGCTGGTGTTTTCTCTCTCTAAAGCTCGTGACAATCTGGTTCTTGTTCTTGAAGGAAGCCACAACTATTGAAGGACTGGTTCAAGCCCTGTTAGGTCTTCTCCAGCTTACGGCAGCCCTGCTAGGGCCTTTCTTCTGCTGCCCGAACTCTACAAGGGATGGTTCCAGTTCACCTGAGACCTGCTAGGGCCTACTACAGTTCACCCGAGCCCTGCTAGGGCCACCTACAGTCCACCCAAGCTCTGTTTAGGACTTGTTCCAAGGCTCGGCAGCCCTTCTAGGGCACCGACAGTTCACGGCAGCCCTTACAAGGGCTTACATCAGCAGGCTGTGGCATCTGAAGGCATAAAACAGGAAGCAGAAGGTCAACTTAGCAAGGAATTGTTTAGTGTATGACAGTCTGATTTGTGGCAGCAATTATACCACTCAAAGTTGCCTTCATAATCTACAGGAAATCTCTCTTGGTCTGTGTGACCTAGAGGCAAGTAAATTCTTGATGTAAAAGGTCTGCTATTTTATCTGCTTATGTACAAACTCAGTCATCTCATAGTAAGGAAGATTTTCATTGCTGGGGTTTTTATTCCTTGAAAATGTTTTCCCCAGGGTAAAAATTTGTGTACTTGTGGATGCTTGTTTACTGTTCTACTGCTGCTATCTATCTCAGAATTTTAACTACTGCTGGTACAATTTAATACTGCTGATATTTTATACAAGTCTGCTAGATTTTTAAAAGAAGACTGTCACTGCTATCAAATTAAATTCATGTAAAAAATTTAACAACTTTTCCAGTATAAATACAAGTGGAGTTGGCTCATTTGCAATACACCAATTCGCTCAAGCAAGGAGAAAAGTGTGCAGATCCAAGGAAGCATAGTCAAGGGTTCAAGAGGCATCAAGAAGACTATCTTTTGGGGTTTTATCTTTTTTCTCTCTTTTTTGTTCTCAGAAGGGCCCAGAGGTTATTCTGTATCTTTCTTGTATATTCTGTTTGTGTAACTAGTGCTGGGCACTAGGTTAGACATTGTATCTTGTTGAAGAATCTTATCTAGAGAAGTTTGCTGGGTTTTTCCCGTGAGAGGATTTTCCCAAAGTAAAATTGTGTCTACTGTGAATGTGTTTCTTTCAGTGATCCTTTATATGCATGTAGTTTATATTTATGTGATAGATAAGTTATAAAACATCTAACTGCTAAGAAAAATCAACACACGAAACCTAAGAGATAGTTGCCAAGAAAATGCTTGAATGTCTTTATTAACAAGGTTTTTAGAATGAACAAAGTCCTTGGCAAGTTCAGACTGTTAGACTATTAAGACTGTTTCCTTCCTCTATTTAGAAAAGGTACCGGAGGCCAACAATATCATGTGGGCCTAAGCCCTTACAAGCAACCTACATGAGATGTCCACCCTAGAATACATGTGTCATGCCCCAATGGGAATGCAGTCTACAAAATGTCTCCAAGGTGATGTAGGTATGTAAGGCAAGTCCACCCCACTCCATCACAAGCCTCCACAACCTCCATCGATCCTCCTAAGCAATGTACTCTATTGGGTCAACTACCCCTTGCAAGAACAATATTGAAGCCGCAAGCATCCCTAAGACATCTCCAATCCACCAAACAAGAATCCAAGTTGCGTCATGCCATCTAGGGTTTGGAGCCCTCCTCCATCATGTAAAACGCTCTTCATCCTAAGTGGGGCACTCTCCAAGCAACTGGTTCCTCAATGTGGCCATCTTGGACGGTTTCCTATGATCAAGCAAGTGAACTCCAATGACCAAGGAAGAACAACAAAACAACATCATCTGGAGGTCAGGTATCAACTAAGCAGGTGATCTCCACTGTTGAAATCCCTCATGTTGAAATCCATCTTAGAGCATCCCGAGGCTGATGATACACCATGTACCACCAATCTCATGAAGCACCCCCAAACATGATGTTAACACTTTTGGATTAATCCAAAAATCTAACATGACAAACTAAGATAACTACTTGAATTGGATTTTTAAGAAATTTAGTTTGGGTGCTGACACATTTGTTGATTATTCTGAGCAGCATCGAGAGCCATTCTCTTAGGAGAATGGGGACACCTGGTCCAGGACCATGGTGTGGACTCAACCTAGTGTTGAGTGATCATTCTGTTGAATGATGATATTTGGTCATTGACCATGATATGGACCCAGCTCTGCTCAGGGGGGACTCAACCTTGTGTTGAGTGACCATTCTGTTGAATGGTAGACATCTGGTCCGGGACCACGATGTGGACCAGTCTAGTACTGGTAGACTCAACTTAGCTCTGAGTAGCCATTCTTTTGAATGGAGGCACCTAGTCAGTTACCAGGACTCAGTCCGGAGCTGAGGGCCATTCTCTTGGAGAATGGAGGCGCTTGGTCTGTTACCAAGTATTTGACCTAGTGTCAAATTATGCAGCCTATGGCTGAGGCACCTGGTCTGTTACCAAGAAGGCACTATAATCCCTAGACTGGGTCTAGGCATGTGTGACACTCTGACCCTTGATCAATGGGCCTTGCGATCTTCTCCAAGGCTTATCTGCCCTTGGTTAAGACACCCTAGTACATGATCTTGGTGTCACACAGAGTGTGAGATAAAAGCATTAGTAATTCTCTCAGTTTATGATGATGTACTTTGAATGGAAATAAAAGACCACGTTGACCACAGAGGCACTTAAAGAAGGCTAAAGCAAAAGTCAAATGTACATGAAGACTTTTAGTACCACTAAGGTGTAAAAGTGAAAGTGCGAAAAGACCTTTAACACCACTAAAGGCAAAAGTCAAAATTAGAAAAGATTAAAATATTATTATTTTGAGATTTCTAATTTTGGTCCACTTACAGGTGGCTCAAAGGATATAAAAGAAGATCAATCCAATTCATTATTACACACACACTTGCTCTCACAGGTACAACTGCTCTTCAGAAGATCTCACAGGTTTGAAGAAGAAAGTTTTTATGATTGTGCCCTAGCATGGATGAGTCTAGCTAGGGTAGCATCATCCATTGAAGGCAAACCCCAAGCTAGGGTTTCTATCATTTTTCTGTCTTAAGGGTTTTTATCAAACCTTCCTCTTCAACAACAAACTTCTTCCGGGCAACTATCCTTCCACTTTGCAGTTCTTCCAGATCTCAATGGGCAGCCTCTTCTTCTCCATGGGCTGCCTGCATCTTTCCTTGGGCAGCGTTTGAGGGCTCGAGCCTCTCTTCACCTCACGGGAAGGCCACTTGAGGGTTTTGCCCTCTCGGTACCTCTGGGCAGCCTGTGGGCAGCCCCGTGAGGGTCCTGTAGCAGCCCACAGGGCTGCCGAGCTTGAACAGGCCCTTGGGCCAGCTCGTAAGGCCACGACCTAGGGCATTCTGCCCTTCGGGCAGCAGCAGGGCTGCCAAACAGGGCAACTGGGTAGCGGGCAGCGTTGAGCAAACAACCGGCCAGAAATCCAGCCGGGGCAGGTGTACGGTCGGGCAGTCTGACAGGGTAGGTATAGTGGGTAGATTCAGGTAGTTGACAAGTTTTCTGGGCAACCTGAAAGTGTTGGGCAAAAAAGAGAAATTAGGGCCACAAGCCCTAATTTGTGAAAAAGCCATTTTGGTATTTTTTATGCATTTGGAAAAATTTATCTTCAGATATTATGGTTTAACCCTGTTGGGGTTTGAGGAACTTTTTGAAGAATTTTAGTCATCTCATTTACGAGATGAATTACTAATGCTTTTGGGGTTTTTGTCCTTTAAAGGTTTCCCCAGTGAAAAACTCTTGTGTACTGTGTGTTGATGTGTTGATATTGTTTTACTGCACTTGTCATTTGTTTGTGTTAGTCTGCAAATTTTAAAAGTATCATGCTAATGCTAAAATTGAACAACATTGTATACAAAGACTTTGATGATTAAATTTATATCATTTTTATATCTCCTCTCTTGTATGGTTGTGTATCTTTTGTAATTCAATATCATATTAGAGCATGATATCATTACCAGAACTATGATCAAGCTAGAAGATGAAAATCATTGAGTACCAGATGCCTAGTAGCAAAAGAGGGTGAAATAAAATCTGCATGTGAGAGATAAGTCTTGTGAATAAGAGTCAAGTTTAGCATTTAAAAATACGTGAATCTGTCTAAATGAATTAAATCATATGATAGTAAATAATTGGCTTAAAAAAATAGAAAGAAGGTTGCTGTGACTGTGAGGACTTTTTAAGGACAACTTTGCGAGGAGTTTCAAACAAAATCAATGATTTATGTAGATGATTCGCTTGCAGATGCCATCCCCAATTTTGTGTGAAAATCAAATCCATTTTTTAAAAAGAAATGGCTCTTAGAGTTTCATACCCAATAAGAAGCCACAATCTATCACACATAAGGAGATAGAAATGCCATTAGTAGACTTAGAATCATAGCTAGGGAAAGCAATGTCGCTATGCCATTAGCAGATCCAAAACCATAACTCAAGAATATGTGAAGTTTGAAGATAAAACGCAGGCATACTAAATGACGTGGGCGTAAATTACCCCCGTTTACAAATGCACTGGAAGTATGTGAAATAAATTTGTTTTCATTTGTTGTAGTTAAGAGAAAGGGAATGAGTGTGGTTTCCCTCAATAGACTAGGGCAACATAAACTCATTATCACAATAAATATTGCGGACAAAGTTGAGTAGTTAGATGTGGGAAACCTATAACTACGAGCACCCATAGCTCATGAAGTCCTCTTCTATAGTATTGATTCTTGAAGACATCAACAAGGGCATTGAGAAGTGTTGGAGGGTTGGCCATGGGGTTTTTAGAGTTATATACCACATTAAAGACAATGCTAAGTTATGTCGAAATATTTTTAAGTTTCCGATATTTGCAAAACTAGAAAATGTACAATAGATATCGAGATGATTCTTGTAGAAAACATTCATACAAGATTTGCAATAGGTTATGGTAGTAATAAAGATGTCGATTTGTAGACAAAAGTGAGGTATGGAAAGATTAGATTGATGAGAATTACTTTCAAAGTTCCTAGTGTGATTAGTTCTAATATGTATTATATCTGTAATGTATACCTTATACTTTAACTTTTCTCTTTCTCCTATCTTATTCTAATTATTTCATAGGTGATTTGGTCAAACTTGATCACTCACCTAAATATGTATATTTTGTTGTATGATCACTCATTGACAATTTTGTGCTTCTATAGATAGATAGTACAATATAGATTGTACATATGTCTACAATTTTGGTCTCATCGTTCGACCCCATTACACACAATGCCATTGGACACATGCTCTTCATATCCCTCTAGGTCAGTTAAGAGTGGGTTCTTATCGTCTCAGTGTTCATATAGATCACTAAATCGATTGATCCGACAAGATTTTCCAGGTTTGTCACCTTCGAGAGGTCGAGACCGAGGGGCAGTTCATCTTTTGGTGTCCTATCTATTATGAGATTTATGGGCGGTTCCATTGTCTTTCCAGAGGCCTTCTTCTTGCAGAGTTCTTATCATTGGCTAGTTTCTTCAGGTATTTGGACCATAGATGCCTGTCCTTATTCTTGTAGGAGGCCCTCCAACTCCGGTCCTCCTCCTCCAACAACATTTACCAGCCTCCACTCAACATACCATTTCCTTCTTTTCGGTGCTCCGCTCCTCAAGGGTCACCAAGAGATAGACATAGGATGCTACTAATGTTGTTGATTGCAGATCAATTAGGACACTGTTATAACGAATCTTGTAGTTTCCTCGGTTGAGTAATCCTGTATAGGATGGCAGAGGGGACGGGAAACCAAAGTCGTGACCTACGAAAGCCCTTACCGCCAAAAGATGGATGGTTGTCACGTTGGTTAGGATTTCCTTCGCTTTATGCACTGGAGAAGCCCAAGTGACAATGGGGGAGACCCAAACCTATCTTGAAAGGACAGACCTAAAGCAAATCACCAGATCAAACCCTTGATAGAGAATACGTAAGGTGATTGCTCGAAACCCTAGATTCGAGGGATAAGCCACAATTAAGGAGCACTTGAGTAGGGGTGGTTAAAGATGTTGGAAATGTTACTCAAGTAAGATAACATGGTGACTTATGGAGATTGTGATCAAATCTAGGATTAGTGTGCTGGTTCAAATGATCAAACCCGAGACCCTGGGGGGATTTAAGCAGACAAATGAGAAATTCCCAGGAGGTTGATATTAAGAATTAAATCTTCCTGCAGAATGACTTGGTTGAAGTATTTAGCAATTAGAGAAAATCCAAGTAAAAACTTGAAGAAAGACACAAAGAAACTGGCTGCCAGACTAAGATGGGCGTTACCTCACTAAGGGATCAGTGCCTGGGGATGGGTAAATGGAGTCCAATGCTAACGCCTCGAAGGGAGAGGGGATTTTTCGTGGTGGCCGACAAAACCCAGATCACCGAATTTGTAGATTCCCAGTGTAAATCGATCTGGTGATTTTTCCTACTTATAACAAGGGTTTTTCAGTAAAAATTGGTGATGGGAAAAGCATGAGAAAATCAAAGGACAGAGAACTTACCTGGGAAACGTACCTGAATCATGTTGATGACCTCCTGGATGATGAAGAATGTTGTCTTTTTGATCAAATGAGAGTTCCGAGCAAGATTTTGATCAATCGCTGCTTCAGTCAGTGACGCTAGTGCCTCCTTTGTACCTTTCACACCAAAGAACTCAATTAGTACGACAAATAAGCGAGATCTACAAGCTAAAGAAAATACAAGGAAAAGAAATCATGAAGAAGTTGCTCCTCCATGATAACCAACACCGAGTTTCGAAAACAGAGTGCGTCTCCCCACCAATGCGCCTCTCTCAGAATTGCCTCCTTCAACTTGCAGATAAACGGGTACAAGAAAAAGGTACAAAAACTATGCCGGATTGATCTCAGTGCAGAAGAATAACTATGCCAGTCATCATCTCATTCATGTTGATGAAATTGTCATTGATGCCAACATGGATGCCACCATTTTGCTCAAAGCCTTGGTAGACAATGGAGAAGCCCATGAGCTTGATGACCATGGATCACATTGTTGAAGCCTTTGGAGCCTCTGCATGCTTGATGGTATCATTGATCACTCGGTGAA
>LPNX010003840.1:105398-220447 GCA_001517045.1 Pseudotsuga menziesii
TATCTTCCAGTTTTTAAAGTTTAAAACTTGAAATTCATATGCAAAAAAGAGAGTCTATCTAAGCATAAATAATAGTTCAAAATGGCAAAAATGCCTAAAATAAAACAGTCACTAGTAGTAGTGTCATATGCAAAATGACAAAACGCCAAAATGCCTCAAGGCAACAAAAAAGAAGTCTCTGAATCAATGCCCATAGTAGTATGAAGGTTGAAGCTATTCATAAATTTTGATCCTCTTCATGAAGACTATCCAAAAATGCATGAGCCTCACTTCCTTCATTCTGATCATCATCAATGCCCTGCAACTGCAACTCCATGTCCTCTAATGGCACATTAACCAATCTTGTATGGATGGATGGCCCATTATCATCATCATCAATTTGTGAAGCATCCTCAGGATCTACATCCCATTTTGCTACAGGTCCCTGTAAATACTCTGGTGTCTTCCTTGTAAGAAGGTGAAGACTACTATGCACATAAACTAGTTTTTCTGCTCTCTTTGAAGTAAGCCTGTTCCTCTTAATAGAGTGGATAAAACTAAATGTGGACCAGTTCCTTTCTGCAGCTGAGGAACTAGCAACCTGAGATAATAAACGCATAGCAAGAGTACGGATATCTGGAGTCTTGTCCCCATACATCCTCCACCATCCACTAGGACTTCTTTGTGCCATACCAAGCAAATCAGCTTTTGCAGCTTTGGAGAAAGTGGGGCCACTAATCAATGCAAAATCAAGAAATTGCTCTCAAATTATGGTTGCTTGCTCTTGTGTATAGATCTTTTCTATGGCATCAATGAAGCCTTGTTTCACCTCAGGGTCATCTATTGGTGGAACTCTTCCTTCTCTCTCCACATACCACTTTGGATTAAGTGCATAAGCGGCCATATGAAGAGGTGTGTTCATCTTGTTACACCTTTTTTCTATCAACTTTTGGAGTTCATTAAATAACTCCAAAGAGGGGTCCCTCTCACGAATGGTGGACTTGATCTTTCCAATGATGCTGTCAATTGATTCATATATTTCCCCAAGGCAAGGGGAATCTGAATCTGCATACCTGATTAACTCCACTATTGGAGAGGTGAAAGAGACAATGTATCTCACATCAACCCACCAACAACATTTGTCTTACCTTCTTTCCTTGATCTATTTTGGATTCCCCCCATGCAGTCCACTCAGAGCTAATAACAATGGACTTTAGGGCCTGTTGCACCTCTAGCATACGGTTAAGAAGAATAAAGTAGGTGGCATACCTTGTATCTGCTGGTTTCAAGAACTCCTTATTTGCATAAATCCTGTAAATAGCTAGAGAGGCATGGTGGTTGCAAATGAACATTTGCGCATCTCTTGCATCCAAAATAATGCGATTGATCCAAGAAATTTTACCAATATCTTTGAGTGCATTATTTAAAGCATGCACACAATAAGGAGTCCAAAATAGATGCTTGTACCTTCTTTGAATCATCAACCCTGCAGACCTACAAACTGGAGCAGCGTCTGTGATAACTTGAACTACATTTGACGAACCAATCTCCTCAATTGCATCTTTTAATACCTCATACTGAAAGGCAGCATCCTTCATCTTTCCAGAACAATCAATTGCCTTAAAGAAATATGGACCGCTTGGAGAGGTGACAATGTATTCAACAAAGGCCTTTGTTGAATATTTGTCCAACCATCCATGACAATTGAGCACCCGTAATCAACCCATGATTTTCGAAGGCCTTCCATCACCCCTTTCATCTTTGAGACCCCCCTATCTAACAATGTTGTCCTTAATTTATTGTAACCAGGGGGTTGAAATGATGGGCAGCAGCACAAATTTTCACCATCATCTCTTTGTATTGAGGGGACCGGGTGGTATTAAAAGATATTCCATTAGCAAAGAAAAATTCAACAATGGCATCCTCTGCCTCATTCTTGCGTTGTACATTGAACATTTCTGTCACAATAGCACTTTTTTTAGTTTTTCTAGTTGAAGTTGAAATAGATACACTGCAACCCTCAGGTGGATCAACTACACTTTTGTCATTGACTTCTTTTAATCCTGAAAGTCTAGGTTTAAAAAAAAAAGAACTTTCTTCCTCTACCTCTACAGTGCCCCCTGTGGCAGCCATGTGAAGTCTGGTAATTTCAACTCTTTTTTCCAATGGGCAGGAGTAGCCCTTTACTCCATCCCTTGGAATGGCCAAAAGATGATGGTAAACTCTGGTGTAGCTGCCTTTAAATGTGTGATTACAGAGTTTGCACTGCCATTCCTCTGAACCGCCACTATTTTTTCTCTTATTCTGGGTGATTTTGTTGACATATTGTAGCAATGGTTTCTTCACATTGATTGTGGTAGAGTTTTCAGTAGGTCCTGTTGTTTCAAACTCTGATTCAGTAGCAGGAGTGTTGCTATCCATTTATATGATAGTGTGAACTTTGAAGCTTAGTCTGAGACTCTGAAATTTAAATAAAAAATGAAAAATGAAGTGGACTGTTGAATCAAGATGCAATAAAGTTTAGTAGTTTACTGTTTTAACTTTCAAGTTTCAACAAAAAATATATATTAAAAATAAATACTAAATTTCTTCAAAAATAAATATAAATTTAATTTTTTTTAATTAACGTACCTGTAGCACATTGTTGATCACCCAAGAGGCAATGGGAACTTGGACAAGCTCTGTAAACCACGGAAGATGGGGACGAGCTCTGCAAATGCCAAACCAAGAGTTCAAACTTCAGGACTGTCCCTTGCTTGAATCAATTCTTGTTGCTTTTGTGTATTGATTACTAGATCATTACACACACGTCCTCCCACACACCCACAACCCCACAACGCATAAAATCCACTGTGAACCTATATGCTCTGATTGAACTCGCTGCTCGCTGAAGATAAGTCTATTGCTGCAATCTATTGCCCTGGGTATGAAGATTAACTTGCCACAGGTTCGGTTGCTTGCGTGGGCCAATGGAAGGAGGTTGGCTAGCGGGCTGGCTTTACAAACACACCCGCAAAAATGTGCAGGTAGTGAATAGACGGTAGGCTTGACGAAATAACCCGCTTGACGAATAAGCTTGGTGCTGGAAACCACGATTTCGGTCTGCAAACAACGATAGTCTGGTCGCGGGTGCGAGCTAAAGCACGAGTCGTGTGAGGGATAGTCTGGACTCTACAAAGTGGAGGCCGCGCGTGCTGGAGGCTGCGGGTGCTGGACTTGGAGGCTGCGTGAGTTGGAGGTGGAGGCTACTGTGATTGGAGTAGCATCGTTGGAGTAGACTGATGTTTGCAGAGTTTCGGTGTTGGAGCAGACCGACGATTGTAGACAAGGGTAAAAAAAAGCCAGTGTTGGGCAAACGAATGAGGTGGGGGTGAGTTAGAACTTAGGATAGTAAAATTATATGAATAGGGTTTTAGTTTATAGGTTTTACTTTTTAAAATTTTATTGTAGGTTTTAATTTGTAAATTTGTAAATTTTAATTTTTTGTTTTTTTATAATTTTTTTTGATGTGTAAAAAAGGGGACGCGTGGGAGTCCCCGATTGATCGAGGGACTTCGGGGAAGTCCCCGAAAAGTCCTCGATTTTTGGGGGTACGTTTAGGGGACGGCAAAAAAGTCCTAGAGTCCCCAATGGAGTCCCCGGCCATTTGGGGACGTTTCCGAGGAGTTTCCAAGTCCCCGGAACCCCGGAACGTAGGGAACGGGTGAAATTTTAGGGGGAACGGGTACCCGTGCAACGTAGGTAAGATATACCTGTGCCTTTGAAAGATCTTAGGACCTTTTGGAAGTCTCTTGTGCATGGCATACTTACAAAGTTTAAACAGTGTGCTAGTGCTGGGAGAGGATGGAAAACAATGCTAAGGTAAAGGGAGATGACTTATAACTAACTTTGGCCATATGATTTCTCAGAATGATGACAATTACACACGACCACGGTGACATATACATGACTGATGAACCTTAGGGGATGGTGGCGTCTCACAAATGGATGAGATAATCTGAAAAGAGCCCATTCAACTCTAACAACATGTATACAACTCACATCCAAGCTAAGAAACAAGCTCCGTGAGGATCGTTACTAGGACCCTTGTGTTGAGTACACAAGAACTGTAATGTAGAGATCCTAGGGGACACTGTGAATTGGCGGTCCCTTGCCCCATCTCACATCAAAACCCGAAGGATCCGTGAGGAATTAATCATTACATTTCAATAGTGGCTAGCAGTCTTTAGATTTAGCATTTGTTTATCCACTGCTTTTTTTAGGCCTTTCACAATTTCACTTTATAGCCCTTTTTGAGTTGTGTCTAAAGACACAGTTTGCATTTATTTGAGGGCTTTGCATTTCAATAGATAGAATTTATAACACATAATGCATGTAATAAAGGTAGACACATTGCTTCAAGTGTTAGCTGACACTCTTCGAGATAACTCATAACCGAGACACAAAAGACACGGGATTCATCATGCATAGGGGTCAAAGTGGGGAAAGTGATCTTCAATCTCATAGGTCTCGATCAAACTAAAGTCATGGGATGCGGATCAATAATGGATGGACTGGATGGACAGGGACAAATGAGACGTGGAACCAACATAGCACTAAGGCTTAACATTTGCATTAAGCATGGCATGAGTAACAATCGTCAACATTAAGTCCTTTGATCAGTCTTAGCGCAAGTTCAAGCAATAGTATAGATATATAAGCATAGGTCACCATGACCATTCTTAACAAGACAAGCCTAGGTGTTTAATATACACCATAGAGCAAAAAGAAACAAAGGAAACATATACCTGATCTCACCATATATACCTGTCTCCATCTGATAAGGCCCCTTTGTAACTGTGTGTACCATATTTGCTCTGTTACTTTGCTCGAATGAACTAGGTCATCACTGGAAGCATCTCAATGGACTAATGAATCTCAGTCCTGGAAAGGAAACTCTGCTGAACAAGGCTCTGAAATGGTTGAGGCTATAATGATCCATGGTAAAACCCCATGTGAAAAATAGTTCGGAATAGATAAAGAGATAGATCTGTATGCTGCATCATGGTAGCCGAACTGCAAATGTATATGTGATAACATCTAGCTCCAACTGGGACAAATGCTCTAATGAAGAGAGTGCTTGAGAACCTCAGAAATCTCTGGTTCGCAGCACCATCAACAACAAGCAATCTAACACTTCCAACTTTCCACTTCCTCTCCAGGTATTACCTATTTTTGCACACATGCAAGGAAGAAGTACTAGAGCAACATGTATGGTAAAAAATATATGCAAAAAACTGACAGAAATAATGTTGGAAAATAAAATGATGAAAACTAAATTCTACTCTAATCAATTCAAATACAGTAAATGAACTAAAAACAGACCAAACTCAGTAACTAGAAGACTCATGCATCAATAAAAAAGTCTCAACTACTGCTCAGAGAGCTTATTGAATCCTACCTATTCTAACAGATGGTGAAAAGATGATATGCTAAGTCATGCCTGGGACATAGTCCCTTAAATAAATTTGATTTACAGGAATTTTGAATCTGCGACCATCTTTAGTAGATAAAAAATACATATTACCTTCAAATCGTTCTATTGTTAGTGGTCCCATCAAAAGATTTCTTGATTGTCTTGAAATGTAATTAAAAGCACGATTTTCAACAATCACCTTATCACCATAGGTATACCTACGTTGGTTAATAGATGACGGAATGACTGGGACATCACGGGTAGGTATTATAGAGGCATCATTGTTGCCCCGGGTACGAGGAAATGGCATTGTCCTACTTCTTTCAGGTATAGCTTTGAAACATGGAGGACCCCCGCCCCCGTCTATTGGAATGGCAATTCTTCCAACCAAACTCTCTGTTACTTCCCTTCTTGACTCGTTGGGTTTGCTCTTAACCTCCTCTGGGTGTGTTGATATTACTTGCTTATATATGGTGAGACGTGTGTTTCCCCCACAGTCTAAAAATCTCAAAATACTTTATCAATATCAGCTTTAAGGGGAGAAATGGTATTAGAATGATCAGCTTGTTTACTAGAACCTTCTCCATGGGGCATAGGTAGTTTTTTCTTTCGGGAGGCTTCAGATAGATTTATTTCTACCTCTTCTTCCAAGGATGCCAATTGTGTAGATGTATGATTTCTTTCATCCATAGGTCTCTCAAGAGGTAACAAAAAAATTGGGAAATGTGAAGCAGATGGGTAGCAAAAGTTGCTCAGGTTTGCTCCTTGGTCTGGTGGCTCATGTTGATTAACCAATTCATCTTGAGTACTAGTAGAAGCTTGGTTTTCACCTTCAACTACATGTGAGGAACTATTAGCTTGAAAAGTAAACAAGTTGTTCAGAGAAAATTCCTCAGCGAAGGCATCGTCAATTAAAACATCTTCTTCCCAGCGTTGATTAATAAGCTCTGTCATTTCCCGTCTTTAGTTATCTCTCAGATCCTGCCTAATCTCTTGGATAGGGTGATAGGTTCTTCTTGTCAGAGAATTTGGCACATCATCTCTTGCGGTGGAAGCCTCCCTCTGTAAGGTTGATTTAGTGGCTTCTATAGATAATCGGGATAAATGATTAGGGGCATCAGAAAAATGTTCAGAATTATCGCCCATGATTTCCTCTATCAATTGCTGATGGATAAGCTCCTATCTAAACCTGACATCACTTTCGTCTTCAGAATAAGAACCACCTACTCCCATAAAGAAAACAAGCGGATAATTCTCGTCTAATCTTACCATGTTTATTCTTTCAACACCCAGGGTACCTTTACCATAAGTATTTTTCAATCCATCTTCGCATGTTTCAAGATATCCATCAATGAAAGGTTTCCTACGAACTCTTATTCAATTCCCGTCAGAATTAGGTATGCAAGCATATGATAAATCCATCATCAAGTATCCACCTAACCCAACAACCCATTTCCTAGACAACAACATGCCATACATATTGGGAAGATCAATCACCACTACATCCATTATGGTATTTAAATCAGGGCAAGCGAATAAATCAACTTTCAGGTTCTTGATTAACCCATATGCTTGGACACCCCTTGAATCAATTCCACAAACATTTCCATACGGACAGGTGATTTCTAATCCCATTTCTTTCATAATACTCAAAGGCATATCATTCATAGCAGCTCCTGAGTCTAGCATGCAGTTATGGAGTAAGAGGTTGTTAATTTGTAATGTGAGATAGAAAGGAGGATATCCTCCACTCTTCCTCTCATAGATAGCAGTGTGAATCTGAATAGGAGGATCTACTTCTACCTCCCTACCTCTAACACTCTGAATGTGGCAAGGCTCATAAACGATCTCAGGAATATTCGTTACTAGAATATTATCGAAAAATTGTTGAACCTGATCTTTGACTGATGGTAACTTTACTAACTCACTTAGGGGCACATTTTGCGTGACCTTTTGTAATTCTTGTTCTATATCAATCCCCAAGTCATAATCACAAAGATCATGTTCTTCCAATTCTTCTTCTTCTAAGTTCAAGTGCTTATCTAGGAAAGGTGTAATATCTTGTTCTTTATTTCTATATTGGTATACCTGAATGGTGGGTTGCATTGTGGTGCACACCATATCTTTTTCTTCATCCCAATCTTCCTCTTCTAGTAGGATTCTACCAAAATCCTCATCATCAGTGAGGTCTTCAACTAAGTTTATGCCTTGATCCTTAGGGTCAAAGACTTAAGGATTTTCCTCAGGTTCCTCACATAAGTTCACATTCTTTTTCTCCGTGGGCTCATTTCTTCTGGGGACTTGTCTATTGTTGTCATCTACAGGTCCTCTTTGATTGTTCCAATAGGGTCTCAGGCTGTAGGAATTTCTATATCTATCATCATCCCTAGTCCTCGCTATGTCTTTGGTGAACAATGTGAGACTTTTCATCATTTCAAACATTGCCTCTAGAGTAGGTTTCTCCTCAATAACAAGTTCCTTAGCTCTCTTCGGTTTCAGATCACTATGGGAAGACGAAGGAGCATAAGCGTTAAAGAAATTCTTTTTTCCCATAGAGGGTATATTGGCTTATGCTTTCTTAGCCCAGGTTTGAGCAGTTTTGAGGTCATCAGGGTTCTTTTCTTTAAGGTTCAGACCAAACCGTCCTTCAAAAGTGTTCAAATAAAGGATAGGGATAGCTTGCTTTGTCGGTCTTAGGTCTTGGGAACATTAGAGACAAGTTTGTCAAATCTTACATTAAACTTGTGGATTGTCTTGTTTTCTTTCCTTTTGACCTCAAAAAGTTTGTTTAGAAGGAACCTATTGTCTGGCTTGGATGAACAATCTTTAATGAGTTTTCTTGTAAAGGTATCATATCCATCTACCGACCCTGAAGGCAATCTATCAAACCATCCCCGAGCATCTCCTTCAAAGGATGATTTAAGGGCTACCACGCAAACATCTTCAGCCTCAACGCCATCTGCATCTATATAATTCCATACCGACTCAATTTGTTCTTCAATAGCAATCGCCGACGAACCATTCAACTTCAAATGTTTATCAAAGTACTTCTTAGGCATGTCATGAGGAGCACCTTGAATCAGTGAAAAATCAAAAGGAGATGGCCTGGATCGGCTTCCGAAACGCCTAGGTTCTGCTGAGGGATTGGTGTTAGCCATCAGAGGATTTACTCTAGGTGGACTGTTCAGAGGAGTAGGATAATTCGAACTACTGGTTGGAGAATCAGATCAGATGAATAAAGGACTTGATTGAAATGCTTTTGGGGGGTTATCTAAAATCTATCTTGGTGAATTAACTACCCTCCAAAAGAAATTAGACGATTGATCTTTAAGATTTTTATTCTAATTATGGGTACATGTTAGAGAACTTTAAGTGTTATTTCGACTTCGAAGGTATACTCGTGGGTAGGTCCCTCAGAGGAGTCGTGTTGTGGAGTCTCCAAGTGAACGAATTGCCGTGTTCACCGAAAATTTAATGTCTTAGGAGAGAAAATAATA
Organism: Pseudotsuga menziesii; assembly: GCA_001517045.1. NCBI lineage: Eukaryota > Viridiplantae > Streptophyta > Pinopsida > Pinales > Pinaceae > Pseudotsuga > Pseudotsuga menziesii. The sequence goes on from LPNX010003840.1 coordinate 114,330, forward strand.
TAGTGATTGTGTAGAATTAAACAATTGAAAAATGCAATCACTAGATTTAAAACCGGATGTGATATGAATGAATACAAAAGAGTAAAGCATTCACAGACACCGAAGGTAGGCAAGCCTTTACCACCCAGCGCCAAAAATGTTGGCAAAGAACAAGAGTAGAACTTAAGATAAAATGTCGAACCAAGATAGGCCTCTACCTCCTCGGCAACGAAACCAAAAATGTTATCACGGATTTGGCAGTTGCCCCAATTGAGTAATCCTGTATAGGATGGCAGTGGGGACGGGCAACTAAAGCTATGACCTACGAAAACCCTAACCCCTAAAAGATGGATGGTTGTCACCTCGGTTAGGACTTCCTTCGCTTTATGCCACTGGAGAAGCCCAAGTGACAATAAGGGAGACCCAGACCTATCCTGAAAGGACAGACCTAAAGCAAATCACCAGATCAAACCCCTGACGGAGAATACGTAAGGTGAGTGCTCAAAACCCTAGATTCGAGGGATAAGCCACCAATTAAGGAGTACTTGAGTAGGGGTGGTTAAAGATGTTGGAAATGATACTCAAGTAAGATAACACAGTGACTTATGGAGATTGGGATCAAATCTAGGATTAGTGTGCTGGTTCAAATGATCAAACCCGAGACCCTGGGGGGATTTAAGCAGACAAATGAGAAATTCCCAGGATGAAGTTGATATTAAGAATTAAAGCTTCCCGCACACTGACTTGGATGAAGGATTTAGTAATCAGAGAAAATCCAAGTAAAAACTAGAAGAAAGACATAAAGAAACTGGTTGCCAGACTAAGAGGGGCGCTACCTCACTAAGGGATCAGTGCGTGGAGATGGGTAAATGGAGTACAATGTTGGCGCCTAGGTGGGAGAGGGTTTTTTTTGGGGTGGCCGACAAAACCCAGATCATCAAATTTGCAGATTCCCAGTGCAAATCGATCCGGTGATTTTTCCTTCTTCTAACAATGGTTTTTTCAGTAAAAATTGGTGATGGGCAAAGCATGAGAAAATCAAAGGACAGAGAAATTACCTGGGAAACGTACCTGAATCATGTTGATGATCTCCTAGATGACGAAGAATGTTGTCTTTTTGATCAAATGAGAGTTTCGGGCAAGATTTTGATCAATTACTTCTTCAGTCAGTGACCCTAGCGCCCCCTTTATACCTTTCACACCAAAGAACTCAATCAGTACGACAAATAAACGGGATCTGCAAGCTAAAGAAAATACAAGGAAAATAAATCATGAAGAAGTTGCTACTCCTTGATAACCAACACCGAGTTTCGGCAACAAAGTGAGTCTCCCCACCAATGTGCCTCTCGCAGAATTGCCTCCTTCAACCTGCAGATAAACGGGTACAGGAAAAAGGTACAAAAACTATGTTGGATTGATCTCAGTGCAGAAGAATAACAATGCCAGTCATCATCTCATTCATTCATCAAACAAGAAGCAAGTGTGTAGTCCCAGAAAAAATCTCTTTATTGACTATTTCGGTGCCAGAGCTCATTGCTTACAATGGGGGAGATAACCTCTCTTAAATAGCTTGAGAGTGTCCACATTTTACCTAACTATCATCTGACGGTTGAGATTAAGACATGAACTACGGTGGAGATCATGAGTCTCATCAATATAAGGATCGATACATGGATTTAGATGACCACATCAAAGCAGGGCACACGTTTGCTCAAGGATGCCTCCTTAAGGTGGAAATCATGATATAACATAAGATATACCATGATAATACATGAAAGGGGGTCATTGGGGGCTTAATTCACTCTAGGCCCCATTACAACCTCATAATATAAGATATAACCATACAATACATCATCTAGCCAAGTTGAGGGGCGCCCCTTGGGGGACATCCTCACTGATTGAGCCAATAAAAAATAATCCGGATCAAATATTGACTGAAAACCGCTAAAGAACTATCCAAGAAGCCAAAATACATCATCTAAGAAGTTTCCATGCCATTTCCTTGACCCAACATGCCAAATCGATTTTTTCAGTGAATTTCCTAGTTCATTTCTGGTGGTACATCCTTTGAAATTGAATAAAATCATCATAACTCTGTCCAGGATGAGAACTGGGGAAAACTGACTATACTGGATGATCTGGAGACATAAGATAATGGTATAAGTGACTACTCATACCCCCTGCAACATTGCAATGCTCTAGGAGAACCAAAATCACTGCCATCTATAATAAAATTTAATCATTTGGCCAATAATAAAGTGATAATAATCACTGATCATGATATCCAAGGCCAAACTCTGAAACTGAGACCGCAGTATTGGTCCTGGGCATGTCTGGATCAAATATAAGCAATGTTGTTTTTTGAGTCACTGCCTTGGTAACCGTGTTTGACTTTGTTGATGAGGTCAAAGTACCCAAACTAGAGGTGAGACACTGTACCAATATGATCCTGCATGCATCGAAGGTAAGAAATGCTCCAATGGTGTATATCAAAACCGAACTTAAATCATGTTATTCATAATCATGGTGACAACAAAAATAATAATAAGTAAGATATATCTGTGCCTAAGAAACCAGACACGCTAGTTTTGGGCTACGTGTCCCGTGTCCACGTGTTGGACACGGATACGCTGACAGAGCGTGTTCGACACCTCTCTGCAGCGTGTCGTGTGTTCGAACACTCGTGTCCTGTGACTGTCACTACGTGTCCCAAAAACAGGACATTCAAACCAAAAAAAAGTTGGCTGGGCCCTCTTTAAAAATGATTTTTCACTAATATTTTGTCATTTGCAAATGTTGGGAGAGCTCAAAGAGTGGTTTTTTTTGCAGGTGAAGAAGATTTGAAGGCTTGATTCCGATTTATATTGAATATTTGTAAAAATTTGGAGCTATATGTCTATATTTTTAAATTTTAATATATATAATTTTTTAAAAATATATATATATATATATATAACGTGTCCTACGTGTCCTGATTCCTAGGGTCACCGTGTCCATGCCGGACACTCGAATCCCCGTGTCCTTCGTGTCCCGTGTCCCCGTGTCAGGTGATTTAGATCTATGCCTTTGAATATATCTTAGGACCTTCTCGAAGTCTCTTTTGCATGCCATACTTACAAAGTTTAAACAGTGTGCTAGTGCTGGGTGAGGATGGAAAACAAGGTTAAGGTAAAGGGGGATAACTTATAGCTGACTTTGACCATATGATTTCTTAGAATGATGACAATTACACGCGACCATAGTGACATATACATGACAGATGAACATTAGGGGATGGCGGTGTCTCACAAATGGATGAGATAATCTGAAAAGAGCCCATTCAACTCTAACAACATGTTTACAACTCACATCCAAGCTAAGAAACAAGCTATGTGAGGATCTTTACTAGGACCCTTGTGTTGAGTACACAAGAACTGTAATGCAGAGATCCTAGGGGACACTGAGAATTAACGGTCCCTTGCCCCATCTCACATCAAAACCCACAGGATCTGTGAGGAATTAATCATTAGATTTGAATAGTGGCCAACAGTCTTTAGATTTAGCATTTGTTTATCCACTGCTTTTTTATGCCTTTCACAATTTCACTTTATAGCCCTTTTTGAGTTGTGTCTAAAGACACAGTTTGCATTTATTTGAGGGCTTTGCATTTCAACAGATAGAATTTATAGCACATAATGAATGTAATGATGGTAGACACATTGCTTCAAGTTTTAGCTGAAACTCTTCGAGATAACTCAGAGCCGAGACACAGAAGACATAGGATCCATCATGCATAGTGGTCAAAGTGGGGAAAGTGATCTTCAATCTCATAGGTCTCGATGAAACTAAAGTCATGGGATGGGGATCAATCATGGATGGACTGGATGGACGGAGACAATTGATACATGGAACCAACATAGCACCAAGGCTTAACATTTGCATTAAGCACGGCATGAGCAACAGTCTTCAACATTAAGTCCTTTGTTTAGTCTTAGCACAAGTTCAAACATTTGTATAGATATATAAGCATAGGTCACCATGATCATTCTTAACAAGGCAAACCTAAGTGTTTAATATACATCACAGAGAAAAAACAGACCAAGGAAACATATACCTGATCTCACCATATATACCTGTCTCCATCTAATAAGGCCCCTTTGTAACTGTGTGTACCATATCTGCTTTGCTACTTTGCTCAAATGAACTAGGTCATCACTGAAAGCATCTGAATGGACTGAATCTTAGTCCTGACAAGGAAACTCTACTGAACAAGGCTCTGAAATGGCTGAGGCTGTAATGATCTATGCTAAAATCCCATGTGAAAAATAGCTCGGAATAGATAAAGAGATAGATTTGTATGCTGCATCATGGTAGCCTAGCTGCAAATGTATATGTGATAAGAGACATGACAAGTCACCTCTACGTCCTCTCGACCCCAGCGACGTGGCCAACCTCGCCCCCCTCCCATCAACCGGTTGACTACATCCAGATCATAGCAGCGGGCTCCCCACTCTCGGTGGCAACACACTACCCATTATAGCCCTTCTTCCAATTCTTCTAGTTCTTCTCTCAAATAGATTGCTATTTTGAGATTCCTTCATTTGCCTTTGGATGTTAGGAGAGATGCTTCTGATGTTTCCAATGTGCCATGACATATTCACCTTTTTTGTATCATAGATCCTAGATCCACTCTCCTTGTACATTTTTTTTTCTATATTGACTCTCTTTGTACTTATTTCTTATGGGTTGGTTGTTCATCTTTGGAATTAGCTCTTTTTGGATTTAGGATAGAGCTTCACATTTTGCTTCATATGGGAGCCACCTTAGCGCTCCCACTTTGTATTGACATCTTGGTACCACATAGTCCCATTGATCTACTTTTGTGGCTACTTGTTGGACCAGTGTAGTCAGACTCTTTGAATACTCGCGAGTCTTGCCGAGTCTTGCCGAGCGATCACCAAGACGAGTACTTGTGACATACTTGTAGGTTAAACTTGCCACTCGCCGAACTCGTCATTTACTCGCAGCATTCGTCATTTACTCGCTGAACTCGTCACTTACTCGCGAGTCCGTTGACTGTTTGACCTTTGCTTTTGTGTTTTGGAGGGAACGCAGGGAGGGAATAAACCCCCGAAACAACACTGCTCTCCATTGTCATCCCATTGAATAGTTTGGCTTCCCCCGATTTGTTCTCATTTTCCCCCTAGCTATTATCAATTTATCAGTTGTCTGTGTGTTTGGAATTTTGGAGTGTGCATGCACCGAGGAAGGTCGCTAACACTGGTCTGAGCACTGAGGATGTGACTGGTCTGAGCATTTTCAATTTTTAATTTTTTTCATTGAACTTCTAAACTTTGGATTTTATAAATGTAAGGCCCATAAGGTAGTAGAGTGTGAAATCAATAAATGTAAGTGGATCTCATTAAAAAATGTCCACTAGTTAGTGGTTGTGGCCTCATTAATGAAGGTTCACTAGGTGGTTAGGGTTTTAGTTAATAAAAAACTATATATATTGTAGTAGAAGCTATGTAATAAGGTGCCAAGTGAATATTATTGTATTTGGAGCTTTGCGTAGTTGGAGGTTGTCCATTGCTCTCAGTTTTGAATATCAATAAAGTTTTGCTTGCTGTTGTTATTTCCATATTATTGTTCTTTTTATTTTCTTTCTGCAACAATATTTCTGTTTATCTTGCTTTGTATATTCTGTTTCAGCGATCAAGGAACACCACAATTTTGCTTGTGGCTATGTTGATCTTGCAAATAGTTGGTGCCCACATCTAGATTCTTTGGAGAGATTCCCAATTGTATTGATTGTTTTTTAATTACGCGTTGAATTCTTGACCAATTTAGCCTTAGTTTTGCTGGTAGTAGTGCCATTTATTTTTTTACTCCTCTGCATACTCAATGGAATAAAATTGAGATTTGATGAGATCATTGAACACCTCCTACTTTGCCAGTGGTCCTTTCTCCAATCTCAAAGCTTCCTCAATAGTCTCCCACCAAGTAAGAGCATGTCCTTCCAACTAGTGTTATTGGAACCAGACTAGAACTAGCAAAACCAATTGGTCCAATTGGTTTTGGGTGCTTTTGGTCTAGTTCAGTGTTTCTGACTAGAAATGGCCGGTTTCGTACCAAATTGGTAGATTTTGTACATGAACTAGCTTGTTCCGTATCAAATTGGCTAGTTTTGTACCTGAACTAGTCGGTTCTGTATGCAACCAACCTTAAATGCCTGAACCGGTCGGTTTTGTATGAAATCGACCAGTTTTGTACAAGTTTGTATGCCATGGTTTCGAACATGAAATTAAAAAAAGGAAAAAAAGGATAAACACTAGACATAGGAACCATAAGAAATAATAAATGGTAATATTCAAATTTTAATGTAAAGGTAACAATTAATGGTAATGTTAAAATTTAAGTAAAATGATAGAAAATGAAAGATAAGGATGTTTGAGAGTAGTTCCAACCTCGTTGGACTTCATATGCAAAAAGTAGAATTTTAGATCCCATTTAGAATTTAATTGACTTTATAGTTTCAGGATTTCAAGATTGTAACATTTCCATTGGATTCTATCATGTATGAGGGTATGGGATTAGCATTTAATGAAGCACATCAACCCCTCTATGTACCTTGATGTTGGTGGTGCTGATTGTTGAACTTTGTCATGACCTTAATAAAAATGTACCTTTCACTCAAGCAAAATCACTTATTAAGCACGAGGAAGCTTTTTCTACCTTATTTTAACACTTGATTAGGAAGTTTAATTAAAATTGTAGGGTTTTGACTGTTGTCCTTAGAGGATCAACTTCAAGATTCGAGGTAGAGGCAATGTTATCGGAATCGGCAAAACCGGTCGGTCTGACCGGTTTACAGGGTTGGCCGGTCTGTCAGTAAAAAAATTTCCTCTGACCGATTTTTTTTCCAAACCGGGTATGGAACCGACCGATCCGTACTCTGCCGTACGACCGCGAACTGGGGACTCATGGAACTCAATTTAAAAAAAAACACAAAATAAAACCTAATCTATGCTTCTAACCTAACCCTAAGCCTATCCTAACACTATTTAAAGAACCCCCACCCCTTACATTACTCACATTATTCATTGCTTATTTTTGGATTGTAGGGGCCATTTAGAGTCTCTTTGTTGATGTACTTTGGTTCAGAACCTTAGAGATGTATTGCACTAGGTGCTATTTTGGACATTTGCACCCATATTTGCTATATATATGAGAAACTTTGCATATTTGTGTATTAATGGTTTGGATTCATATGTATGCACATGAATATATATGTTTTTTTACAAAATATGAATATTTTATGTATTTTTTAGTCAGCCGGTTTTTTACTCGGTTTTTTGTCGGTTCCGGTCCGGTTCACATTTTGGGCTTCGTCGGTTCGATGACCGGTCTGGTTCCGATAACATTGGGTAGAGGTAAGGGCTAGAGCCTAGAGGATGGGGCATATGGTGCTATTGATGAATAGGATTCCAAAATAGGTAATGATTTTGATGATATGTAGTTATTTGTTGTAGAATGAAGTTTTTCGTACTCTAGAGGCTGTTTAGAGCCTCCTTTGTTTATGCATTTTGGGTAAGATATCGATTGCACTTGATGCTATTTTAGTTATATGCACCCTTGCTATATACATGAGAAACTTTGCATATTTGTGTATAATGTTTTGGATTCATATGGATGCACATGAATATATATGTTTTTTTTTTAATTTGAAAATTTTATGTGTTTTTTGGTTGATTGTTTTTTGGTCTAGTTTATTTTTTGGTTCTGGTCCAGTTCAGATTTTTTGGTGGTTCGTTGATAGGCCTGGTTTTGATAACATTGCTTCCCACTTCAATTTGGCAATTGCACTTTTTGCTTTTTACTCCCATCGTCCATGTTGAAGTAAACTTCCATTTGTTGCAACCAATGATTGAATATAACCACATTAATCTCCCCATTATATAGCTTGATTTCCACCTTTGCTTCAAACCTGGATGGTGGTGAGGAAAGTGCACTACTTCTATTTTCTTCTTCAACAAGGTATCTAGTGAAATCAACAAGGGTTAGACATTATAAATTATAACTTAGGAAAACACTTAATTATATGCAAACATTAACATAAAAGGCTATTATGTGCACTTTTCTAATGGATCCTTTAGCAATTGTCCAAATAACCTTAGAACTATCATGGTGCAACCATAATTGATCCATATTTCATGTTACATCCCTAAGATTTAGTAAACTTCTTAAGTTTCTAAGCAAGGTGAGGGTAACAACATGAATGCAATGTAATGAAGGGGAATTAATTGTACTGTTAGGGAAAGGGGTTAGCGAATTAACTATTACGGGAGAGTGTCTAGGTTCCAAGTCTTCCCCTTAGCTTTCAAGAGCTAGGGGTTTATGATTTTTCTTCCATATGTGTGCCTTGGAAGGGAATTATTTCTTCTTGAGTTACCCTATCCTTGCACCATTTTTTACTATCCTTTATTTATTTTTCCTTTTTTTTAACTTTAGTCCCTTTCTTTTGATTTAGCTTTGATAAGTTGGGACATAGGATCATGGATTTTTTGGAAGGGGGCATAGCTCATATTCATCATTTAATTTTTTTCCTATAGAGTACTATTATCACACAACTTGTAGTTTCCCCACAAATGGTATCCTATTCAAGACGATAGAGGGGATGATTAACTAAAGAGGTGAACTACGAGTATCCCAACCCCCAGATATAGATTGGTTGTCATGCCGGTTAGGACACCCTTCGCTTTATGCCACTGATAAGCCAACTTACAAAGGGGGAGACCCTGATCTAACCTAGAATGAAAGACCTGAAGCTAACACACCAGATCATATTATAATGATAGAGTAGGTAAGGTTTGTAGCTATAGAAACCCTAGATCTAAGAGAGATCGTCATTTTTTGAGAATGTTTGGACTACAAAGGTTTAGATAGTAGAAATATGGCCCAAGATGTTTATGTTAAATGACTGTAACATTATTATGTAGATCTAGGTAGTAAGTGCTAGTGCAAATGATCAATGTCACTACTCTGGTGGAATTGATGGTGGAGAGTGAGGGTATACCTAGAGTGATGAATTGAGGAACAATTAAGGTAAGCTAGCACTTGATTATAATGGCCTAAATATAGATTTGACAATATCTAAAAGCACAAGCCGAAAGATGGATCATAAAACAAGAAAAATAGCTGAAAACCCTAGGAGGGCGATTTGCCTAAGGATCATTGCTTTAACTATAGGGCGGACAGAGTCCCCAATGACAACATCTTGGAAAACTCACTTAGTTCTAGGGGAGGGTGAGATAACCCAGAAGGGTTTTTCCAAAAATCCCAACAGAATGACCCAGATAATTTTTAGAAGGTTCTAGTTAGGGTTTTAATTATCAGCGGGGTGGATTGGAAATTAAAACTAAAGAAATATGAACCGAAATACCCGGAAATCTTGCAAATGCCAAGGGCAATGACACGTTACTCCGGTTTAACACAATTCCAAGCAATTTTGATGAAATTCCAAGCCAAATTGATTTGCATAGGTTGATCTAGTGCACCCCTCTTCCTACAAGAGCAACCTACGTCAAGTTAGAATTGATCCACAGAAAAAGAAACTACGAATTCAAGATGAATCAAGAAGCATAACCAATGATCAAAGACACAATAGAAAAATGCTCTGCCCTAAGAGAGGACGCCCTCCTGCAAACAACACGACCCTCACAAAATATATTTGGAACAAGCATAAATTAACTGGAAAATCCCGAAAAATAATTCTGCAAACAAGCACAAGAACAATCTATGACAAAGAAGACACAGGATTTCTCTGAAAATATTCTTTTTATTCCAATAGCTAAGAGCCAAATTTCCCAATGGGATTGAATGGGGGGGGTCTCTTCTTTATATAGCTTTTGAGAGACACAAACCCTATCTTACTTTTTCATCCAACGGTTGAGATTAAAACATCATCAACAATGGAGATTACATCTTTTATTTTCACATGGATTAATACATGGATCAATACAATTGAGGGGGGTGGATGACCTCATAAAACCCAGTTTTACAACATGATAAATCATTTTTTTTGCAAGTTTTACACTTAGGGGACATGGGGGTGGGGGGGGGTCATTACGTGGTCCTCCCATACATATTTCTAAAGATACAACTTTATTTACACACTTTTATTTTGGCCATTTTAACCAATTTCGCCCTATGGGGGACATCCTCCCTATGGGAGCCAAAATAATAATCCGGAGCATGAAACTGGTGCCAAATGATCTGGAGAGCCAAAATACATCATCAATAATCATTTTGTTTCCATTTCCTTGACCACACAAGCCAAATTGATTTCTTCAGTGATTTCCATAGTTCATTTTTTAGTGGTACAATCTCTGAAAATAATAAAATCCATCATAACTTTCTTCCAACTGAGAACTGGGGCAAATTGTCTGCATAGAAGTGTCTGTAGACATGGTAGAATGGTACTGGTGACTACTCATACTCATTGATTCACTGAAATTCCCAAAATATCATCATCTCACAATAAAAATAATGGTCAAAGTCAATGAAAAATAATAATAAACTCTGGAACTTAATAACTGTGACCATCCAATGAAAACTGAGACTGTAGTATTGGTCCTTGGCATGTCTGGAGCAAATGTAACCATTGTTGATTTTTGTAGTCACTGCATTGGAAAATGTGTTTGACTTGGTCAACTAGGTTAACCAGGTCAAAATACCCAAATTGAAGGTGAGATATTGAACTGAGATGAACCTGCATGCATCCAAGGTAGGAACTGTTCAAAGATGTATATTAAAACCCAACTTAAATCACCATGATCATAATCACGGTGACAAAAATAATAATAATCAGTAAAATATACCTTTGCCGTTGAACAATCTTTGAATCTTTTGGAAGTCCCTTGTATATGCCATACTTACAAAGTTTAATCAATTTGTTAATGCTGGGTGAAGGTGGAAAACAAGGCTAAGGTAAAAGGGAAATGACTTCTAGTTGGCTTTGACCATATGATCTCTCCGAATGATGACTAGTACACAACCACGGTGACATATGCATGGTAGATAAACATTAGGGAATTGCGGTGTCTCAAAAGTGGATGAGTTGATTTGAAAAGAGCCCATTCAACTTTAACACCATGTCTACAAATCACATCAAAGCTAACAATCACGCCCTGTGAGGATCTTTTCTAGGACCCTTGCGTGGAGTACACAAGAAAATGTAGGGAAGAGATCTTAGGGGACACTTAGAATTAACTGTCCCTTACTCCATCTCACATCAAAACCTACAGGCTCTGTGAGGAATTAATCATTACATTTATCATAAGATGGCCAATAGTCTTTTAGATTTAGCATTTATTTATCCACTGCTTTATTCGGGCCTTTCCCAATTTCATTTCATAGGATTTTTTGAGTTGTGTCTAAAGACACAGTTTGCAACTTTATTTGAGGGCTTGCATTTTAGAGTACATAGCATATAACACATAATGCATGTAATGATTGTAGACATATTGCTTCAAGTTTTAGCGGACACTCTTCGTGAAACTAGCGGGGAATATCCATAGTTAGGACTAAACATCGGGGGCAAGCGACCAAAGAGGTCAAGGCTTCAAAACCCAACTCACCTAAGCTCATGAACGAACACCAGCGGGTTCTCCTGACCCAGAAGGATCAAGGCCTCGACAAGTTTTGTTGCACAACTTAGAGCCAAGACACAAAACAATATGGGATCCATCATGCATAGGGGTCAATGTGAGGTAGATGATCTTCAATTTCGTAGGTCTCAATCAATCATAAGTCATGGGAAAAATCAATCACGGATGAAACTGGATGGGTGAGGACAAGTGATACATGGAATGAGCATATCACTAAGGTTTAAAAGTTGTGTAAAGCATGGCATAAGCAGTGGTCTTCAACATCAGATTCCCTAATCATTCTCAACCCAAGTTAATCATCTGTAGAACATATACTATAAGCATAGGTAACCATAATCATCATAGCATAGAAAGTTAAAGGTGTTAGTATACATTAGAGGGCAAAATCCTACCAAGAAGCAACATACCTGATCTCACCATATACATGTCTCTAACTGATATGCTCATCTGTGAACTGTGTACCATCTTTGCTGCTTTGCTCGAATGAACTAAGTCACCATTGAAGTCATCTCAAAGGACAAGGAGACCTCGGTGCTGCCAAGGAAATTCTCTGCATCTGATACTGAATAAAGGCTCTGAAGGGATCATGCTACAATGATGATCTATGCTGTATCCCCATCAATATGTTTGGCTCAAAGGAAGGAGAAAATCTGTATGATGCATCATAGTAGCCCAGCTACAACATATCTATGATCACAAGTACTTTGACTCTTTTGACTTTAATTTAGTCACCATACATAGGAATAACATGTAGAAACCTTAGAACTTGACATATAATTAGTTAATTGTGAAATGGGGACATGATGGAAATGGGTGAAGTGGCTGGTGAAATGGCATGTTATGAAAAATGGCTGGGTAAAATGTTGTAAATTACATGAAATGAGGATCATGCTTGCTTAAATCCCTAGGGGCACACCTAATCCCACAAGGTCATACACTTAACTTGATGAGTAAAGAAAAATCATAACCACACCATGACACTCCCTAAGCTGTTGAAACCAATTTTGTTAGACTTGGACTTGACAAAGACTCGGCTAGCTTGGGACTCGACGGACTTGGCTACTTTGATTAGACTCGGATAAGACTCAACAAAGACTCGACAAATAGAAAAAAAAACTTAAAATATAGAAACGTTTGTGCACAAAAAAATATACTAATGACATTTCTAATACATAGAAGTTATAAAACCACATTCTATGTATAAATTCATTGTACCATCTCATAAAAAATGATAATACAACATTTGACACTCCACATTCATATAGAAAATCAAAATAGACAATGTCTTCAAGTCTAATCTCAAGTTTGATGCATGACTACGAGAAGTAGAATGCCTAGAATAGGGCCTAGAGGAGCTAGTGCTAACATCACTAGATTTAAGCAACAATTGTGAAGCAAGTGTATTAGGTGGTTCCATTTAAAAAAATGGAAACACTAGAGGGATCCTCACTCTCCTCTTCAAGCTAATTCAAACCACTAGCAGGAGATTCATCCTCCAAGACCCAATCAGAGACAAGATTGATCTTCTTCCACTGATCTTGGGCTGATTGATCTTTTTCCAGTGATCACTGTTGAATCTTGATGTTGAAGCCTCTTTCAATTGCCCTCCTAGCTAATGATGAGCTCACCTCGTCACAGTAAAAGCACATAGCAGTGAAATGGAATGATAGAGCAGTGAAATGAAATGTTAGAATGAGGGAAGAAATGCCTTCTTAAAGGTTTTAATTCTTCAATCACTTCATTTTCCTCCAAATTTTCCTCGAAAATATTCAAATTTTGAAACATTATATGTATTCATGTGCATCCATAAGAATCCAAACCATTTTACACAAATATGCAAAGTTTCTCATGTATACAAAAAGTATGGGTGCATATAACTAAAATCACATCGAGTGCAATCCATATCTAACTCTAAACAAAGAAGCTCTAAATTGCTTCTAGAGTCCAAAAAGCTTCAAAACTTCATGCTACAACCAGTGTTTTAAAAACCAACCTAGCCAAAACCGGAACCGGTCGGTCCGATCAGCCAACAAAACTTTGGGGTTAAACGGGTAGAGGAACCAGACCAGGGACCGGTTTGGTAACAAACCGACCGAGTCGACCATTGAACCGACCGGTTCATGACCGAACCGACCCTAACCGACTGAGTCCGTAACTAATCGACCGGCTAGTTTGTGTCTCTGTCTGCGGGCCAAAAAAAACTGTTGTTTGAAAATTAATTAAAATAAAATTAAAAACTAATTAAATCTAACCTAAAAGCATGCAAAATGTTATAAATAATAAATATGACACTCACCTCCCATTTCACTCACTTGTTCATCGAATATTTGTCTCTTGCTGCTGCTCTTTTGTCTTGCTGCCGCCAGAGTTGGAAGTTTTTGATTGTTTTGCAGTCTTTCGTTTTGAGTCTTGGACTTTGAAGGCTGGAGCTTGCTGCCGGACGTTGGATTCAAGAGGTGCACATTGCAATCTTGGACGTGGGAGAGTGGAGAGTATTTTGTATTTTGTTTCAGACTCTGAGATATGTGCTATGAAATTTTGATATGTACTACGATACTATCATCTATGTAGTGCACTTGGTGCCATTTTGTGACCCATACATGGTTTAACTTTATGGTATATATTATATATATGAATAGACTTTGCATATTATGTCTCTAATCATCGAATGGCTTGAAATCATATTTTGGAATGTAAAATATAATTTTTGTCATTAAAATTTTAATTTTTTTTGTATTATTTAATAGCCCGGTTCATTGAAATCAAATTGCTTCAGTTCATTTTCGGTTCGAGTTGACCCTCAACCGGTTCAACTCCCGGTTCCGAGTTTTAAAACCTTGGCTACAACAAATAACTACATATCATCAAAATCATTGCCTATATTGGGATCCTATTCGTTAAGAGCACCGTTTGCCCCCCACCTCTAGGCTCTATCCCTTGCCTCTATCTCGAATATCAAAGTTGATCCTCCAAGTACATTAGTTGACACCTAAGAAACCAGACACGCTAGAATAGGGCAGCGTGTCGCGTGTCCGACACAGACACACTGGCAAAGCATGTTAGACATGTCTCTGCAGTGTGTCCCGAACTCAGACATGCGTACCCGATGACTGTCACCGTGTGTCTCGAAAACAGGACACACATTTCGTGGAAAAGACGCCCGGGCCTCTTTAAAACTGTTTTTTCTTTTCTTTTCTTTTGTCATTTTGACTTGTGGAGAGAGCTCTAAGGAGTGTTTTTTTTGTAGGTGAAGAAGATTTGAAGGCTTTGGAATGGTTTCCAAGTGTATTGAGGGTGGATTGCAAGCTCAACCATCAAACAAGAAGAGCAATGTCTTATTCAGCTAGGGCAAGAGCTAAAGGGCAAAGGAAAGGGAGAAATGCCCTATCTATTGTCTCCCCTCCTATTCCTCCAAACACAAGCTCTTCTACTCCTCCTGCTAGTGCTCCATCTGTTGCTAGTGGAGCTCATGCTCCATTGAACCCTGTTTTAGCAAGACAACAATCCCAAGAGAGAAAATACCCTTTGTGGAGGTATGTGACTAGGAAAGAAGGGCCTGGGGAAAAGCTAGGTGGGGGAGGCAATGTGTCTTGGACTTGCAATTTTTGCTTGGGCCTTCCTTCTTGTGGGATTTCTTCATGTAAAGTAGTGAGTGTTACCCAAAGGAGAGAAATGGGAAAGGAGGATCAAGAAGGCTTAGGCAATGTAGCAGCAACAAGCAAGAAAAAGGATGAGGATCCTCTTCCATTCTTAATGAAACTCTCTAGCATTCAGCCTCCTTTTCCACCTAGCATAGGTGATACATATCCAACAAGAAAGAGGCCATCTTCAAGTGGTCCAATGGACAAGATTTTCTACCTCAACTTCACCAAAGGTGCGAGAACAGGTGGACCTCACCATTTCATTCTTTTTCTACCTCAACTTCATCTCATTCAATGTTGCATCGTCACCATTGTTTATTGAGATGTGTCGAAGTCTCATTGAATGAGCTCCATTTGGTTATGTGCCTCCTGGCTCAGAGAAGCTTAGAACCACATTGTTGGTTAAGGCAAAGAAGGAGGTGGATAAAATTCTTGAGCCAATTAGATGAACATGGGCCTCATTCGGAGTGAATATTGTTTTTGATGGATGGACTGACCAACACGCCATCCACTCATCAATTTCATATTATCTTCCCAAAATGGATCGATGTTCTTGAAAGCGGTGGATGCTCTTGTGAAATACAAGGATGCACATTTTATGCGTGAGTTATTCATCAAAATCATTGAAGAAGTAGGTGTTGATTCTTGTGTACAAATCATCACGGACAATGCACCTGTTTGCAAGGCTGTTGACATGATTGTGGAAACTAAATATCCACAGGTATTTTCATTTTGGACACCTTTCATTACTAATTTGCTCATTGTTTGAATTTATCACAAGATTTCTCTAGGGGAAAGGTCATTTTAATGATTTGAGTTGTTAGTGTTGTAGAGTCATTTGTACTTGTTTTTTTTGCTCTTATAGATTTTTTGGACACCTTGCATTGTCCATTCCTTGAACTTAACACTCAAATCCATTGCTTCAGATGTGACATGGATTGGCAACATTATTGAGGATGCATGCCATATTTGTAACTTTGTAAAAAACCAAACAAATGTCCTCACCATCTACAAAGAGTACACACATCTTTCATTGCTGAAGATTGCAGATACTCGGTTTGCTTCCTCATTCATCATGCTCAAGTGGTTGAGGGAGGTCAAAACCACCCTTGGGTCCATGGTGATTTCATAGTATTGGTCTTTCTGGAGAAAGACAGATCAAAGTGCTTCAAAAAAGGTGAAGTACACAGTATTAGATGATGTTTGGTGGTAGAGGGTGGATCTTACCATTAAGATCATGGAGCCACTCATTTCTTTGTTGCGCTTTGCAGAACGGACCAGCCCATCCTAGGGGATATTTATGAGGGGTGGGATTCCATGATTGAGTCCATGAGGACCATTGTTATGGAGAATGAGTGTCCCGAGTATGAGACATCGACAGAGAACTTATGGCCCACCATTCAGGATATTCTTATCTCTAGGTGGGATAATAATTGGACACCTTTGCGTTGCTTGGCCCACTCCTTGAAACCCAAGTTCTACAGTCAGGAATGTCTCAATGGTGGGCCCTCACATAGAGTCCCTCCTCACATGGATGGAGAGATTTCATAGGGGAGGAAGATAGCATTTAAGCGACTATTTCAGGATAGAGACTTACTTGATGGGGTGGCAGAGGGCTTTGTAGAGTTTTCCACTGCTACTGGGAGATTTGGAGGCTATGATGTGGTTGGAGACGAGAGTTAAGAAGCCCTATAATTGGTGGGAAACTCATGGGGCAACATGCCCTCTTCTATAGAAGCTAGTCTTGAGGTTCATCTCTCAAGTTACATCATCCTCTAGTTGTGAGAGGAATTGGAGCACATATGGCAACTTGTACAGTTTGAAGAAGAGCATGCTTGAGCAGTCCAGAGCAGAGACAATGGTGTATGCGCATACCAACCTTCGTTTTATTTACAGGAAGAGAGAGGAGTGGGTGAAGGGAAAGACAAAGATGTGGGATGTTTTTCCTGATGATATGGGTTTGGACAACAATACTGAGTTGGCATTAGCCAACCTAGATCTTAATGATCTAATGCTAGAGCCAATGATGTTTGATGATAGTGATCGTTTGGAGGGGTCATCCTCCACACTAACAGATATTGATCCTCAGATGGGTGGAGAGGAGGAGGAGGAGGAGGAGAAAGAAGAGAGCAGTGATGAGTTTATTGATTCAAGCATGGAGGAGGACTATTGATAGATGAGACTCTTCATTCTTCCATCTTGATCTACACCTTTTTGTATTTACTATTACTATTGGACCTTGGTCTATTTGGCATTTGCCAGTGGCATTCCGACATCTATGTAATACATTTTGATTTTGATGACTTAATGAGAAATATGGTTCCGACTCCTAAGTATTGACATCTTGATCTATGACTATCATCAGTATACTGTATCATGAATTATCTATGTGTCTCATAATCTCATTGTGATTACTGATTTGATTTGTAAATGTGTAATACTAATTACTAATGTTAAATGTGCATTGATTCTGATTTCTATTGAATATTTGTAAAAATTTGGATCTATATGTCTATATTTTTAATATATATATATAACGAGTCCTACATGTCCTGATTTCGAGGGTCACCGTGTCCATGACAGACACTCGAATTCCCGTGTCCTTCGTGTCCCGTGTCGTTGTGTCAAGTGACTTAGGTTGACCCCCTACAATTTTGATGAAACCTCCTAATCCAAGCATTTAAAAAAGGTAGAAAAAGCTTCGCATTCCTAATAAGTAATTTTGCTTGAGTGAAGGGTGCATTTTTACTAAGGTCATGAAAAAGAGTTAAACAATCATCACCACCAACATCGAGGCACATAGAGGGGTTGATGCACTTGATTAAATGCCAATCCCCTACCGTCATATATGATAGAATCCAATGGAAACATTGCAATCCTGAAACCTTGAACATTGTTAAGTTTGTTGAATTCTGAATGGGATCTAAAATTCTACTTTTTGCATGTGAAGTTCGATGAGGTTGGAACCGCTCTCAAATATCCTGAAACAATTTATGATAATGTTAGAAATTTAAGTAAAAGTGGCATTCTCCATTTTCCTTATCTTTTATTTCTAACCTCTTACTTTAAGAATTTAATATTACTATCTCTGGCAAGTTTGGCGGGTTTCAACAAAGTTTGGCGAGTGGCGAGTCTCTGCTGAGAGTTTGTTTCGCAGCATACTTGTACAGACTCGCCAGACTCGACGAGTCATTGATGAGTTTGATAATACCAATTGAAACAATATTGAGGATACATGAGCCATCATAGAGTAACACCTTTGACCTCCTAATGTTATGTCCACACGTAAGAAAGCATTTTACCACAAGTCAAGTAGAGAGAATGTAATAACACTGGTAACAACTAGATGTCCTCATCTGTCTCTATTAAGTGGCAAGGTAGGCTAAATAGGCTGGAAGCATCTCTAAGCTAGCTGAAAGTGTCTATTGGAAAACCATATATATCATATGTGGAACTCCTTGATGTGATGGAAGACCACATAAGGAATGATGTTCAAGTCACCCCATACATGTTAGAGGGTAATAATGCTCAAATTTTGGATAGCTCTTTTAATGTTATTAGGTTCAAACTGCTTTACCCCAAAAATTGAACCAAACTGGAATTAGATAGAAAATAAACGAATTGACCAAAAAATACACGAATTTTCGAAGTTTGATAACAAAATATATCTTCATGTACATCCCTGTAAATCTGAACCATCAAACATCAAATATGAAAATTTTCTCATGTATACAACATTGTAAGGGTGAATATAGGAAAATGGTATTGAGTGCAATACACAATTGAGCCATGATACCTTGACATTGAGGCTCTAAATGGTCCATAGAGTCAAAAAATAACCATACTATACTTTACAGTCAACTCAAAGTACATAATCATTTGATTTAGATGCACTACATTCTTTACATGGGTATGCGCAACACTTTGACTTGATGTCCTTGAATGTCCAACACAAATGTTCTTATCCTATGGTGGTGGAAACAACTGCAAGTTATCTAGGATAAGTCCTTTCATGATAGAGGGGGGAACCATTAAATGGATCAAATTAGGTTTTAGGGCAGTTACAGGGTTTTACTTTTTTGTATTTGTTTTGTGGGGGAAGGAGCTGCACTAGTACAAAATTGGTCATATTGGCTAGTTTTGACTGGATTTGTCTAGAACCAATTGGTTTGACTGGTCCAAGACCTTTTCAGGACTGGTTTAAACTAGAACTGGTCAATTCTAGTTCGAGAGGCTAGTTCTAATAAAAAACCTCTCAAATCCTGTCGTACCATTTTTGGTTATGTTCTGATAACATTGTTGTTAATATCTCTTAGGGTAAATAAGTGAAATGGGGTAGGAGGAGAGGGAAAAAGGTCTGGGGATTGTACTGACATGTCATAAAGGGAGGTGGTATTGGTGACACAATATTGGAAATTAATATTTGAGGGGGGAGGGGCTTTTCTTAGGGAGGAGCGTACACCAAAAGGTAATTTAGTAAGGCAGAATTAGGGTTTTGTATTATAAAATTGTTATAAAATTTTTAGTTGTGGCCATACCCACAAGTTGACATGCTTGCAGAGATAGACTTGACCGGGTGTAAGCCTTAGCAAAGTTAGGAGTTTTCCTTTTTTGATGTTTCTCTAGATTGCAACATCGGGAAGACATTCATTCAAGGGAAATAGCCCGATTCATATGGTTAGTGGTAAACAATCTCCCATTATCTTGAGTAATATGGTGTGGGGAGATTGACCCCAAGGTGCTATCACATTGCCTACTCTGTGATGGTGTGATCTATTCTATATTAGACTCTAGAGTGAGTTAACTTGTTTATTTAATAGGGGATTTCATCCCCTTGTGGAATATACAAGTCTAGTCTAATGTTGAATTGACAGATACTTTAAGTGTCTAGGACTTCTTAGAGTGGGTCAAATCAACATTAGAGCTCTATGCGTGAATAGACGTGCATGTGAGGAGAAAAATAACACCATGAACAACTTTTCTATGATGAAGAAATAACCAAGAGGACAAGTCAACCATTGAAGAAGCCCTAGGAAATGTAGAAGACAAGAAAGACAAGTCGGCCTAGAAGAAAGAAAAATCAGCCCTAGAAGAAAGTCAGGTCGACCCCATAAGAGGTGAAATTCAAGTGCACTGAAGAATTTAAATAAAGTGCTCCAACATTTGATTTTGACATCATCACAACAACAAATTCTTCTCTCTCCTCATGCACATTATTTAGCTGGGTCTAGAGAAATTTGAAGGAGCAATTTTTGGGTTTCGTATCTCTTCTTAGAGGTTCGCTATTTCTCCCTAGAGGTTTGCTAGGGTTATTTTTGAAGAAGGGTTTCATGGTGATGTACTTGTTAGCATTCTGTAGCTCGGAGGTACTCCTGCGTTAGGTGCCTAGGTGCAGGGGTCCAAGATGATGTGGTCTCATTAAATGTCATTAAGTGACTGTATTAAGTGTATTTATTAAATTACTTTTTGATGTGACTTTATCATTTGAAAATGAGATGCACTTTATTAAGTTTATAAAGTGACTTTGAAATTATAAAGTGTACTTTTTAAATATTTAGGATAATGTGACTTTTCAAAAAGTAATATGTTTTATATAGTTCACTTAAGTGATTAAGTGAACTTGAGATTAAAACACAACCCTTGATCTTGAGGCCAAGATAAAATCTCAGCCGTAGAAGACTAAGAGTCATAGGGAGTTACCCTAATTAGGGAAATAAAAAGAGAGTATGAGACTTCATTATTCATTCATTCAAGAGAAGTTGAGTGAGAGGCACATGTTTTCCAAGAGAGTTCTTTTGTGAGTGTGAGGATCTGAATAGACTGCATTAACTCAGCAGTCTATTCCTTGAAGTGCATGCCCCTCTTCCTCCTTGGAATGTGTGCCCTTCCTTTCTCTTACAACAGTGAGAGGGGTGCACTTTTCAAGGTGGAAAGGGGGCACACATCAAAAGAATGAATCGGACATTAATGCAGCGCATACAACTGCTGTTGGAGGAGGCTGTACTGCTGTAGAATGCTAGCTGTACTGTCTTTTGCAGGCACAGATACCGAGGAAGAGTTTTGGTGCTGAAACTGGAGTAATTAGCTGCTGAGAGAGGCCGTACAGTGTACCTGTACAGTACAGCAGTAGTTATGAAGCAGTGGGTGCACTGAAATCGTGGTACATTGCTGAGATAGAGACAGAGAGAGGGCCGTACAGTGTAGTGGGCACTGTTTCCAAAGTAGGGTGCTGTTTTCAAGTTGTTGGACTGTGGTACTTGTGAGATAAGTACTGTGAAATTAATGCTGAATAGCACTGCTGTACCTTCCATGTATGCTTTCTTCTGATCTCCATAATACAATTACTCTCTTGCGGGTTTTCCCCAAGGTGTGGGGTTTTTCCAGGGTCAAGTTTGATAAAAAATTCCCGTGTTAAAGTGTGTTAACAGTCTGCTGATATTAATTTCTTTTTTGCTGCAAATGTTCTTAACAAGTGTGTCTTGAGTTACAACGTTGCATGGAATGTGAGCATGTGATATGCTTTTAGTTTTTTTATGGCTGAGTATTGTTGAGTGACCGATTAACTCAGTTTTAGTGAAATCTGCTACTGTGCATTTTTGGACAGATTTCTTCACTTGTAACATATTGGACTGATTTCTTTTGAGAACAGTTGCTGGTTTTTCTCCAATATTGCACGACTCGGACTCGGCAAAGACTTGGCTGGCATATGACTTGTCGACTCGGGAAAGACTTGGGACAAACTTGACAAGACTCGCAAATAGGAAAAAAATTAAAATATGATACATTTTGAGAAAAAAAAAGGTTAATGGCATTTCCAATCTATACAAGTTATAAAAGTACAATCTATGCAATAATTCAAATTTTATGCATAATATTATATCATAGACACAATTTTGTTTGCAAAAATTTAAATTAAATAGTGATCATAAGCCATAGTGTTCATAAACCTTAGTGATTTAAAAATTTAAAAACAATACAAAACAATAAAATCAATATTATAATTTATAAAAAATAACAAAACAATAAGTTATAAAACACAATAAAAGCAATTAAAATAAAAAACGTTAAAAGCAATTAAAATTAAAAAACAATAAAATCATATAAATTATAAAAAACAATAAAATCATACAAGTTATAAAAAAAAAACGATTAAAATTAATAAACAATAAAAACATATAATAATTTACAACAAAAATAAAATAAAACAAAAATGAAAAAACAATAAGTTACTAACCTGGAAATGACTGTGACCTCATTCCTGGAAATGACTGCGACCTCTTTCGAGGTTGAGACAACCGACCAACAGCATGAATGAGCAGAGTTAGCAGACCACTAGCGAAGCACCAACGAATGAGCATAGTGCAGAGTTGGAGACCACCAGCAACCAACAACGACCTCCTCCACGACTGTTCAACCTCCTCCTTCTCAGCGATAGTACGACTGAATCACTGATGATTGATGAATGGGTGACTGAATATGAGCCCTTTATAACCTATAACACATCCTTTTTCCCTCTAAAATTTATCATGCCAAACTACATAACAGTTGGCGTCCATGGGGTACAATCCGTGCCGAGTTTCCAGGCGAGTCAGTGCCGAGCATGGGTGAGTGTGTGCTGAGTCTCCCGAGTGCAGTGAGTTTCCGAGTTCAGGCGAGTATGAAACGAGTATCGGCCGGTTACTTGGGCTGGGGTTCCACTCGCCCAGACTCGCGAGTCTCTCCCGAGTCATGCTTCACTGGTTTTCTCCCTTTTGGGTTTCCCAGGGTAAAAATCTGTGTCTGTTGTGCATGGTTATCTTTCTATGATTCTTTGTTTCCGCTCCAGTTTAAGTTGAAATTTTCAGCGTGCAATTATTCAATGAAAAACTGTAGGATGAAATGAATGCTTGAAATTATTGTGAGATAATTGTCAAGATCTGGAATAGATAAAAATTCAACATTCCTTTGACTGGGTTGAGCCAGGAATCTTGACTCATCCCAAGTTAGACTCCACTGAGTCAACAACTGACTTGTCAGTCTACATTGCTTCATTATGCTTATATAAGCTGGATTTCAATAGATAATGGGATCTTAACAAGATTTTAAAATATTTTGGTTATCTTAAGGATAATTTTCGGAAATTTTGTTAATAATAAAAGAGACTAGATTTACATATTTGGATAACTTGTAGAACATAGTTTTCAATTATTCTTGACATTGATGTTTCCTTGAGCTCTTGTTTGTTTGCTATTATTGCTAAAGTTGAACTCATACATGACTTTGGTGACCAAAATCTCAAGTGAATAAAGCTAATTGGCATATTTAGTTCTAGAAGGTAAATAAGTCAATGATAAAACATATTTTGGAATTTGTTGCTTATTTGCCTAAAACTGAGAGACACCTTATGGAGATTTATTTGTTCTTTGTAGTTGCACAAAACTGAGCAAACATTCATAGCTGATCATTGGATCTCACTCAGATTCTTGTTTCTCTTCCCCGTATGCTATATCTATGTTCTGAGAGTTTCATCAAGTGTTACAGGAAGTGCTCTGAGGATGATTCAACCAAAGCGTTTTAACTTTTCAAGAAGAGAACAGCCTATTGTCCTAACCTGCATTCAAGCTCTTAGCATCCTTGACCATGATATAGAAGAATCCCAAATCCGTCAGAAGTCACACCCCTCTTTTTTCTTTATATATTCTCCCTGAACATCCTTTTGAGGAAGATATTTAGAACTAATTGCTCAAAACATACAGGATACACAACCTATGCTTATCATTGTGGAAATAATTGTTTCCTTTTGAGTTACTTCACATCATGATGGCCATTCTTGGAATCTGGACAGAGTGGATCAAAAGGTTATAAAATTGAAGATGACTTCTAGTTTTAGCTACTAGGGAGATTGAACTCATTTTGGTTTCTTACTAATTTGCAGCTTGTAGCTGATGCCAATCCTTCTAATGGATAAATGTGTTGGCATGTCATCCAGCTCGGAATTTTTTCATCACAGGTGTTGCAAGACTCCGCAAGGGATCAATTCAGAAGAAAGGGAAAAAATGGTATTGAGATTCTTTTGGAACATGCCATGTAATTGTTGCAATCGGTTTATTATCAGTGTTAGTTTTCAATATCTTACTATTTGTCTGATGCTCCTATTGTGATTTAATTTGCAGCTGTTATTCTTGACATGGAGAGGCATTGTAACTTGCAGATTGCGGCACATATTTCACAAATTTCAACGAATTCAAGGAGTAATATGTTATATCTCTCTTTTTAATAGATTCAAAATTCTCCCCTCTTTGTTGGATAGTCTTAAGATTCTTGTGTTATCTACAGCATCTATCATTGGAGAGATATTCTCAGATTTTGAAATTTTGTGTTTCACAGCAGTTGAAAAAACATGCTACCAGCTATATTCTCTCTCTTAATTGTAAATTCTTTGTTACAAATTATTGGAGAAATGTTAAATAATTAATCTAGATCAAATAAGCATTGAATTCTGATACTATGTGGTGAAAAGCAGAGTTTAGAACTCTGATAAGCTGTTGCAACTTGCCACTTGAGCTAATGTTTTAAGTATACAGACTATTTGTCTTATGAATTCGATTTTACAAAAAGCATCATTGTAACTCCAAGCACGGGTTTCAGAAACATGCCCGAGAAGTAAGAAAGATGCATTTGTCCCTTTCTGCACACTTGAGAAAGTTATACCACAACTAGATAGCATCCATTTCAAGGAAGATGTGAATATTAGAATTTTACAGTATTTGAGAATGTCCACACTACTTCAATATGTACAAGAGCTCTTTAAATGATGGGAAGAATGTCTGGGCTATTAGCACTCTTCTCCTGAACCTATCTCTTCAGCTGGAGGAATGTATTAGGAAAGAGAGATAAAAGTAGGACAATGTGACCTTTCTTGCACAGCTGCTGCACCTTGATTCTTAGTTGATCACTTGTACATGCATACAAAATCAAGGCTTCAGTTTAGCATGTTAAACTAGCAGCAACAAGGAAGGTCTTCCTACATGCATGTGTTCTTGCATGCAAAAGACTTAAATTAGGAAGCCAATTGTATTTAATTATTTTTCCTAAAATAATTAAAGTGATCTAATTGTTTATTGACTTTAAGTGAAAGTGAAATTAAGGTTTATGCTTTACCTAAAGTTATAAAAGAGAGATCAATTGGTGGAGAGGACACAGTTGCATTCCGACAGAGACGGAGGAAGAAGTGTGAGAGAGAATTTTGGCAAAGAAGACGGAGGAGCACTAACTCAAGAAGACAACCCTAAATTACAGAGGAGAGAGACATGAGACTTTGGCGAAGGTACACCATACAGCAGCAGCAACAACACCGTACAACTGTATAGTAGTAGGCCGTACAACAACAAGTTTCCTTGGGAACCGTGCCATCTCACTGGTTTTTCTCTATGATTTTTGGGTGTTTCGATTTTTCCATCTAGGGCATAAATCAATTTTGTAGAAGCTTTGTATTTTCTTAATAAAAATATCCTCTCATACTGCTGCATCGGTTTTCCCATCTTGGGTTTTGTCCGAGGGTTTCTACCCAAAAAGATTGTGTTGTTTCTATTGATGTATCATGTGATTGATGTTGTAAATGGTTCTCAGTTTTATATTCCGCTGCATATTGTAAAGAAGTTCATGTGTGGTTATTTCAGTTAAATTTAAATATACTGTTTTAGCCCTAGTTGTGCTTTAAAGGAAAATTTACATGGTATCAGAGCTCTGGTGAGCTAAAGTTGAGAGATTTGCAACAACAGTGATAGATCGGGGGAAGATCTATTTGAAGACACAAACCTAGATTCCAGATCTAGGGTTTGACATGCACACTTCAGGATGGCCATACAGTTGAGAGTTGAGGATAGACTACATGGTGCTCAGAACTTTTCTACATGGAAAGAGTGGATCACAAGGATCCTGGACGTCAGTGATGCAGATGAGCACATTGACTCCACGCAAGTTGCACCCATAGATCTGACAGATCTGATAGCTTGGAAGAAGATTGATTCCAGAGCCATGTTGATTATCATGGATGGAGTGAAGGACCATATAATCCCTCACCTTTCTGGTAAGAAGGCCGCAACAAAGATGTGGACGACTTTGGAGAGTCTGTACCAAAGCAAGAACGGGAACCGGAAGATGGTGTTGCAAGAGAGGATGCACAGCACCAAGATGGCCAAGGGAGAAGGAGTGGTGCCTTATCTCACGAGGCTCACATAGATCAGGGATGAGCTTGGAGTTGTTGTCTCTAAGATAGTAGATGGGGAGCTAGTTCAGATAGCCCTCAATGGCTTCTCTAAGCCATGGGACACCTTTGTCAAAGGTGTTGTGGCTAGGGAGAAGCTCCCTGATTGGCAGAGACTATGGGATGACTTTGCGCAGGATGAGACCTGCATGGGTCAAGGATCACGCTCATCTAGCAGTGCCCCACATATTGTGGATGAGGAGGTTCTAGCCCTTACAGGAAAGAGCAAGGGTAAGGAAAAGAGGAAGAAGGATGGTAAGAAGAACGTTGACGTGTCAAAGGTCAAGTGTTTTACTTGCCACAAGCAGGGACAATTTTCCTCCTAGTGTCCAGACAGGAAGAAGAAAAGTAACACTTAGATGGCTGGATTTGCAGAGATGGATGAGTTCAATAGGAACTTCGATGAGGAATTTTGCTTGATAGCTTGCATGAAAAGCACCACAGGGAGCAGTATATGGTACATGACAGTGGAGCATCTAGTCACATGACTGGACATAAAGATTCTTCAAAGACTTATTATGCGCGGTATCAGGCGCAGGGAGTTGGCACCGTTTCATTTGAGAGGGAGTCTGGCAAAGCCCTTAGTTTTGTTGATATGTTATATGTTCCAGGACTGACCAAGAGCCTTATATCAATCTCCACTCTAAAGGACAAGGGACATCAAGTGAAATTCTGTGACCATAGAGTGTATATCAGGCCCAAGGGGTCAGATAGGAGCTTGGATCAGGTGATTGGCAGAAGGAGCGGGAAAGTGTATAGACTACACTTTGTGCCTGCAAAGTCTCTAGTCAGCAACAGTAGCAATAGTGAGGGTGAGTTGTGGCATAGGAGGATGGCACACTTACACCATGGAGTACTAAAGCATTTGAGACAGACAGTCATTGGAGTTCCTCAGGTACAGGAGGAAAAGCATACCCACTACGTGGGTTGTGCTTTGGGGAAGAACATTAGGAAGCCTTTCCCAAAGAGTGAGCACAAGTCTAAGGAGCCCTTGGACTTGGTGCATTCGGATGTATGCAGACCTATGAGTGTCCATTCTTTCAGTGGTTACAGTTACTGCGTTTCCTTCATTGATGACTATTCCAGGAAAACCTGGATCTATTTCCTGAAGGCCAAGTCAGAGGTCTTTGAGAGGTTACTAGAGTTCAAGACTCTCATGGAGAACCAAACATGAAAGAAGATTCGGGTGTTGAGAACAAACAATGGGGGCGAGTACACTTCCAATGGGTTCATGGAGTATTGTTCGGTCGAGGGAATCAAGAAGGAGCACACTGTGCCCCATACCCCACAACAGAATGGAGTTGCAGAGCGGAAGAACATGACTATGGTAGGAGCAGCCAAGTCCATGCTATTTGATCAGGAATTGCAACTATTCCTTTGGGCCGAGGCATACAAGACAGCCGTTTACATTCATAACAGGTGTCCCCACACAGCCTTGGGGAGGAAGACACTCGAGGAAGTCTTCACAGGAGCTAGACCAGATGTGAGTCACATTCGCATATTTGGGAGTTTCTGCTATTGTCATGTTCACGCTGACACTAGGAAGAAGCTAGAGCCTTCTGGAGAGAAGGGGTTACTTGTTGGATATTGCGAGACTTCAAAAGGCATACAAAGTTTACATTCCTGCTTGCAAGAGGATCAAAGTTTACATTCAACTTGGATTCATTCAACATGGTTCGAGCCATCTCCATTACTGATCTATTCTTTCTTTCAACAACTCCATTTTGCTGAGGTGTTCTGGCTACTGAAAATTGTCTCCTTATTCCATGCTCTTCACAGTACTTGTTGAATTCATCTGAAGTGAATTCTTCACCGTTGTCAGATCTGAGGCACTTGATTCGTGATCCTATTTCATTCTCGACAAGTTCTTTGAATGTTTTGAGACTCCAAAAGCTTCTGACTTCCTATTGAGAAGACATACCCATGTCGTCCTGGTGCAGTCATCAATAAGCAACATGAAATATTTTTCACCATTCAGTCCTTTGCTCTTGGTTGGTACACATAGGTCAGTGTGAACGAGCTCCAAAGGTTTTGTAGAAGAATGCTCTTTTGTCTTGAAATGTACTCTTGATTGTTTTCCATATTGACATTGTTCACATACAAAGTTAACGAGCTTTGTAACTTTCGGCATATTCCAAACTGCTTGGTTTTTGTAGATTTTGACCAAATTGTCAAAATGTGTATGGCCCATTCTTCTAGGCCAAAGCCAACTTTCATCTTCTTTTACCAAGTGACATTTTTCGGAGTCAATATTATCCAACACGTATATGTTCTTGGGAGTCCTAGTGGTTGTGGCTACTAACTTTCCTAATCCTTGCTTCCTTATCTGCATCCTTTTGAGTTGAAGATGACTTCATGTTCTTGATCACACATCTGGCCGATGCTTAGCAGATTATACAAGCAAGGCGTTTTCAACCAAGGAGTGTTTACTTCCAAACTTTACTGTGCCCTTCCCCAAAGCTTTTGCTGAATTGTTATTCCCAAAAGATACAAATCCTTTATCTTTTTCAATATTGACAAAATCACTTTTGTTACCTGTCATATGCTTAGAGCAACCGCTATCAACATACCATTCACCAGAGCCGTTATTTTGAGCTTGAAGAGCAATTCCACATTCATAGTTTTTCTTGCATTTGATCCATACCTTGTTGGACATTTCCTCATTTCTTACTGTTGGTATCTTCATTCTGTAATCTCTGGCTATATGTCCAAAGTTGTTACACTTGTAACATTCTATTTCTGATCTCAAGGGAACAAATCTGTGACTGTATTGTGGTCGTCTGAGGCTTGCATGTTTATTCCTTGTTTCAAAAGTTCTTCTTTGGAAACACTTTACAACTTTATGTCCAAATATTCCACATGTAAAGCAATGCCCATAAAAGAAGTATCCATACCTGGGAAAATATGAAGGAGGTGCTCTTTTAAGATCTAGTCTTTCTGCTGGACCTCCTTTTGATAAGGGTGGTTTTGGTTGACATTTGATCTATTCTTCATTTGTGGAGTCCTTGACAACTTTTGCTTAACTTCTTGGCTTCTCTTCATTACCTGTCATCATTGAGCTTGAGGCCTCATAGGTATTCTGCTTGTATCCTATACAGGTCTTGTCGAAGAATGGATTCTGATTGTTGATGATTTGTTCTAGAATCTTGGAGCTGTTCTCATAACTCTTGTCGATATCTTTTGTCAGTAATTTTGTCTTCAGAGATACTATCTCAACCTCACGATTTTCCTTTTCTTTCATACTTGCCATCATGTGTTTGTAAGAGAATCTTCGATTCTTTTGGCTTCTTCCAGTTTGACCTTGAAGTCAACAATGATTTGTTCAAACCTTTGTGTCTCTTCCTTAAGTACCCTATTCTCCCTCCTGACTTTCTTCAACTCTTTCAAGGCGCTTATAAGTTCTGCTTCAAGATCTACTTTACCTTCAACTTCGGATTCTTCATCACCATTAGGATCCTCATTTGAGTTTATTGCCATAAAGAGGACCTTATCTGGTTCACCATCATCGTCAAAGTCACTGCCACTATCATTGTCGGAGTCACCACTGGATGAGCTGTTGTCCCTTTTTGTATAGAGACTTTTCTTCTTTGCAAACTTCACTCTGTTCTTATTCTTGTAATTATTGTGCTTCTTGTAGGGTTTGAAGCTGTCATCTTCATCACTATCCGAGTTCTTTGCATATGGACATTTAGAAGCAAAATGGCCTATCTTTCCACATGAAAAACATTTAAGAGGTAGCTTACCTTTGTGTTTCCCATAGCCTCTCTTCAATTTCCAAACAAAGTTAGCTATTTCTTCATCATCAGATTCATCACTTGTTGGCTTGTCCTTTGTTGATTTGTTCTTCCCAACTTATTTTGAGG
This sequence comes from Pseudotsuga menziesii, assembly GCA_001517045.1. Classification (NCBI taxonomy): domain Eukaryota; kingdom Viridiplantae; phylum Streptophyta; class Pinopsida; order Pinales; family Pinaceae; genus Pseudotsuga; species Pseudotsuga menziesii. The sequence continues at coordinate 144,706 of LPNX010003840.1, forward strand.
AGACCTTGAATTCTGCTTCCTTTCTTGACGTGTCTTCGTCTTCAATTCTCATTTCGTAAGCCACAAGAGTCCCATGCAGCTGCTCTACTGTCATAGTCTTCAGATCTGTTCTTTCTTCTACGGAAGAGATCTTGGGGTTGAACCTTTTGGGAAGAGTTCTTAGAACTTTTCGAACAACTATGGTCTCCTCATCTTCTTCTCCCAAACCTTTGATGGTATTCACAAGTTGATCAACTCGAAGAATATAGGCTTCGATGTCTTCGTCTTCATTCATCCTTAGCTATTCAAATTGTCCTCTAAATGTTTGAAGTTTGGCTTCCTTGACTTTGCTATCTCTTTCATATGTGGTTTGGAGTTTGTCCCACATTTCCTTTCCAGAGGAGCAGTGCATCACTTTGTTGAAGACAAATTCATTTGAAGCACCTAGAAGGTGATTTCTGGCCTTTGAGTTGTTGTTGTATTTAGCCAACTCAGCTGCATCTGTTGGTACGGCCTGAGGTACCTTGCAGCCATTCTCGATACTTTGCCATATTTCTATTCCTTGAGATTCTATGAAGGCTCTCATCCTTATGCTCCAGAATGCATAGTTATTTCCGCCAAACAAGGGTGTTCCAATTTTTCTTTGTTTAGCAAACTTGCCCATGATTTCCTTCCAGCGGTTAGTCTGTTATGAAGGTACCCGCTCTGATACCAATTGTTAAAATACTGAGAGGGGGGTAAATCAGTATTTGCATGATATAAATTTTTTAATCAAAAGTAGGTTATTGATCACCAATCACAGCATATCATCAATGTGTGTGAAAATAACAAGCTGCACAGTACAAAATAATTTTTGACGTGGAAACCCAAGTCTTGGGGGTAAAACTACGGAAGCCTTTAAAAATAGTTTTCCAGAAATAACTGGAAGGAGGCAACAACCTCCTTATTACAAAGACTTCAATCTTCCAGCTACAACTGGAAGGAGGCTACAGCCTACAACCTCCTGATTTACAGGCTACAACCTGAAGGAAGCTACAACTCACTAGTTCTCTGGCTTCAACCAGAAGGAGGCTACAACCTCCTTTACTTGCCCCGTCCTGCAACCCAGATAAGAAAGAAATTGCCGAACCTGTGGACATGTCACATACCAATCCCTGAACTTTATGTTGTTGATAGCCTCTGCTCTCTGATCACTGCCAAATTATCCCTGTATAACAACTAGTCATTTCACTACCATACACTACTCATGTACAACACACTTACTGAACAAGTAATTCCTTTCTGAACATTAGACATGCATCATCATAGTGTATCTTCAAGTAGCATCATCATTGTTGTCATCCAGTGCATATATCATAGATCATAGTGCAAGCATCATAATCATCAAGTGTACTTTATTAAGAGTACATCATCATCATAGAATTGCATGTATCATCATCATAGCAACATGTACATGCATTATCACTGTATTTTTCTCATTACTGTATTCAACTCTGTACATACTTACTGCATCGTAAACTTGTACTACTGTATGTACATCACTGCTATGCTTCTACACTTACTTTACATACCCTTGTCTAATCACTGTACACTTGCCTGGTTACTGTACTTTCTCTTACTCACTATTCACATATTCTTATACAATACCCGCATACTCTTACAACACTGTACATCCTTTACATATTATGTACATTCATACTGTATCATAATGTTCACTTACTTGTTGTTTGCATACCACACACATATATTACTTGTAAACTTAATGTACTACTGTATGCCAATATACCTCAACCTTTAACTTGGGCTGTAGATGACGACCACTCCAAAACTTGCAAAAACCAGACTGTAGTTGCTCTTCAAAATTCACAGATCATCACTGCTTGGTCTTGTGCATACTGTAAGATTCGGGTCTGTCTTTCTCTGTCAAAAACTCAGGTCTGTAAGAACTTGGGACTGTTTGACTGTTCACTCTTTAAACATTCATCTGCTGCCACCTGTTGACTTTCTCTGTTGACTTCACCAATCAAGAAAAGGGGTGCTACCAAGTCAGCAGTGAACTCGGACCTTACACCTTTTCAAAACCAAAAAACTTTGTGGAGGAAGAAGTTCGGGTCTGCTGCTCTTTTTGCTGCTGCCAAAAAGTACCCATGAAAATACCTCAGTCATACTGCTCCTTAGACCCGAAAAACCTCAGTGAGTTAGTGGATTCGTTGATCGTTCAAAAAGTGACAAGTGTTAGTATTTATACACATGAAGGGAGCGTTTAGGAGAAGTATAGGGCCGACTTAATGGAGGTAAAATAATTTAAATATTTTATTAAATCATGCTTTAATTTAAATTAAATTTGATTTAAATTATAATTAATTAATGGAGCCGACTTCTTAGGAGGGTTAAGTATTTTTATTAATTAAAGAAAAAGTGTCAAAACATTTTATTATTTGAATATTAAAAAATTTACAATTTAACTTATCACCATTTTAAGTTTGAAGTTGAGTGATTAGAAAAAAGGTTTTAACTACTTAGAGGGGCAAACATTAGGGGATGGTTAAGGTTTTAATAATTATTAGAAACATGTTTTAATTCATCAAATATTAGGTTTAATATTATGTTTAGTTAGTGGTCTTATTACCTTTTAGGGTTAAGGGTTTAATAGTTAAGGGTTACCAAGAGGGCTTCAAGGGCTAGTGTAAAGGTGCAATGGGTATATTTATGTAAATTAGGGTAGATTGTAGGCTTAGGGACCAAAGGTAAGTGTTTTAGGGTATTTTGTTAGTCCACAAGTGAAGATACATAACCATCAAGGTGTGGGGGTGCCTAGGCTCCTCCTAGGGTACCATGACCTTTATCAAACGCAAATGACTACTGAAAGGGTCATTTGGACTCTTGCAACTTGTTCAACCCACCCAGGACACATTTTAGGGTATTAAGGCAAGGTTGTGGTAGTGGGGAACCCTAAAGAAACAAGTGGGGAATCATAAAATAACTTAGGGTTACTCAAACACTCTACAGGGTGTTCAGGGCTTTTGCCATTGTCCAAAGGGCTTCATACTTGGGCTTGGACAATGTCAAAAAGTTTCCTTGACATTGACTGACTTCTAACCCTTAGGGGCTCCTCAAGAGGCACCAAGACACACCGATAACAACTTGTTGGCATCAATGGCAATTTAGTCAACATTGTGTACCTTGGTGTTGGTGGTGTTGATGCCTAATTGTTGAAGTTGATTGAACTCCTCTATCATGACCTTGATAAAGATTTACCCTTCAATCAAGAAATATCACTTATTAAGCATTGGAAGGTTTTTCTACCTAAATGTTCCACTCCATGCCATAGCATATGTCATTACTCCTTGCACAAAAATATTATTCTCCATCTTGGTTGGCCCAACTAGCACCTGGGGATGGAGTTAGGAGAAAACCACACATAGATCCAAAGGTGCAGAATGGGTATATGCTTGTATTAGACAAGTTGGTCCCTGATAGAAGGAGTGTGCTCAAGTGTGAAGTGAATTTTTGAGCAAATATATTAGTGAACATGGAGTCTTTGGTAACCTCCATACAAGCAAAGATCTAGATGGGTTGAGTTCTATCGAAAGGTGAAACATGTATTGCTCCTCTACCGCATATCTGCATAAATTGGTGATGAGGGTGTTTCATAGGTTGTTAACATTTCTTGTGAAGAGAGGTGTTGGAGCACCTACAACTTTATCTACAATGTGAACACTAAAGAGAAACAGTCTGAATGTAGATCAGGCAGAGGAGTGTGCTCAAGTACTAATTGAATTGAACAAATACATCGATGAACATGGAGTCTTTGGTAACCTTCATGCGACCAAATATGGAGATAAGTTGAGTCCTATCGAGATGGTGGAACAGTTCTTGCTTCTCTACTACATATTGGCATAAATTGACGGTGAGGGTGCTTTCATCGGTTGTTAACACTTCTTCTACAGAGAGGTGTTGGAGCACCTACAACTTCATCCAAAATGTGAAAAGAAACAATTTGAATGTAGATCGAGCAGAAAGCTTGGTTTATGGGCACTACAAATTGACGTTGTTGTTCCATTATTGTGATGCGGCCAAGAATGATAGAACATATTTGACTTGGGACAACAATCCAGAGGAGGCTGATTTAGAGGATGGAGCCATAGCATTAGAGCGCTTGGACTCTGGAGGTTGAACTTTTGGGTGATTAGGATAGTGATCAAATTCATACAACAAAGATGCCACACCCCCAACCACTAGTAGGTTTTTAAATGTAGGACCTTTGCCTTTATCTTACAAGTCTTTGGAAATGAATATGATGCTCTGTTTCATTTCATGGTTGATGTCTAAGTCATAGGGTTCGCTGAACCTAAACCTCTAGGTTTGAAGTTCGGCGAACCTAATTTTTTAAAAAAAATTTGTTGAGGTTCGGCTCTAGTTCGAGCACTTTTTTTGCGGGGTTTTCAGTTTTTCGGGGGATTGGGTCTCCACTAACATCTTCGACGACAACGGACTCCCGACCAACATCTCGACCCACATCTCGGCCCTCTACGTGTTAGCCTGAGCCGCCAATGAATATTTTGATGATTGGAGCGTCGACTGTCCATGATTCAACCCAAGCAACCAAGAAATACAAAACCCTCACTCGTCGGCTTTAGCTCTACCCTTTGTCAAATGGTCTGCGAGTCCACTGGTCCGCAAGTCAACTGGTCCGTGAGCAACACTCGACTTTGCAATTGCAGTAGAGTAAATGTTTACGGGATAAAAAACATTTACGGGATAAAAAAACATTTACGGGAGTAAGTGGTTACGGGATAAAAAATATATATTTAGATTTGACCTATTTTTAAACTTAAGAATTTGAGATAAAGGGTATCCGTTTAAGTTTTGTAGTTTTAACTTTTAAGAATACTTTTTACTTCTTTTTGAAATTGCAATTTTATTGGTTTTTTAACTTTAATAAAAGCATTTATTATTAGATTTGATCATGGTTAATTTATTTATAAGTATTTATACATCATTATTTTTATTGAAGTTTGTTTTTAAATGTTATATATATATATGCGAACCTAATGTCAAACCTCATCCGAACCTCATCAGGAAATTCAAACCCGAATCAAACTTGAAGGTCGCCGAACCCGAACCCGAACCATGTGACATAGGTTGATGTTATCTCTTGGAGTTTGTTGATTGCAAATATTATATCTTTAAACTTGAAAGTTGATGTTGTTATTGATTGTTCATTTGATGACGATGTTATAACTTGTGTTGGAGAGATTCTTGTATATGTATCTTTTTGGTTTAGTTAGGGTTTGATGATTTACATAGTATGTACTTGTACTTCATCTTGAGCTTATATATGAAGTTTTCAGCTGTCCATAACTTGTGCAATTTCCAGATATAAATTTCAACTGTATATATTCTTTATGCATTGCTATTTACAGCTGTTTATGTCTTTCTGATTTGACACAATGGGAAAATTATCAAGTGTATTAACATCAACTGACGAATATAAGGGGCTAAGTTTATTGTTGTTATATTGTTGTAATTACCAGTGTTGAAAACCTCTTTGACTTCTCGCGAAAAATTGGAAAAGTCGTGACTTTTGCTCCAAGCTGATTTTTTGGTGAGCAAAAGTCACGCTTTTTAAAAAAATTGGGAAGTCGCGACTTTTCCTTAAAAATCACGATTTTTTCATAAAAGTTGCGAGTCGATGTTAAAAGTCGTCCAGGCCTCCAATTCTATTTTTTAATGTATTTTCCGAGGCTGACTTTTTCAACATTGACAAAAACGCAGGGTTGACTTGTAGGAAAATGATGCCAAGTATAAAGATTTAGAAGAAAATATTTACGGCCAGCAATAAGCCAACTACTGTTCCATCGCTTATTAATACTACATTTAATCAGAATCACCACAGACATAATCAACAGGGTGTGGTGGTAGCAACACATGAAAAACTACAGGAATATTTTTTATCATTTAGACAAACAGTGGTTCATCAGAAAAAATATGGGAATATTTTAGTATGCTTGAGAAAGTCTAATCGCTCTGCAAAACTATGAACATTATACACAACAATAATCGAGAACTCAGTTACTATTTATTTGTGCATAGTATAGTACGAAAAAAACCATGGATCAATACTTTAAACTTCATACACTTTTGAATCCTTGATTGGACAACTATGATGTTTCAGACTTTCAGTATCGACTTTGATGTATCGTTTTATATTTGGCATGACTACATGATGATGATATATATCAATGTTACAAATATCGTGTCGGCGAATATATCGCTGAGGGTCCAAAAAGAAATTATCAGATTTATCGACGAAAATGTCGGCAAACATCGGCAATATATATCGGCAAAATAAAAAATACAAAAATTCAAAAAATTACTATATATTCGAAAAAATCGCCAAATATCGCCATAGAATCGGCAAATATCTCTATATATTAGAAAAAATCGGCAAATATCGCGATCAAATCGGGAAAAAATCGAGGAAAATATCGGGGCGATATATTGCCAATATATTGCCAGTGAGTTGACATCGCGATATATCGCGATGTTGCCGATATATCGGCGATGTTTGTAACACTGATATATATCGGTGCTTTCTTCATATTTATGTTCCAATATGTTTTTCTGATGTTATTGTTGCTTTAGATGTTTAAAATTCTAAAAAAAATGAATGTATTTTCTATTTTTTAATGTTTGCCAACTTTTGCCGATTTTTTCGCCGATGTTGCCGAGAAGTTGTATTCGGGACCCTCCCCGACTTTTTGCCGAGGCTGACTTTTTCAACATTGGTAATTACTGCTGTCAAAGTGGTCAGATCTGGTTATTGGCTGATAAGTTGCCCTAGAAGGGGCTGAAACTTATCTCATCATTTGGTTTATTTTCTCCTTGAATTGGTGTGGGGCTATTTGAATTGAATTATTGTGATTTTTCTGCTGCTGTCTTATACTTTAATTTATGGCAGTCCTAAGGCTGAAAATTCTAGTGCTTAGATTCAAGAAACCTTCTAATAAGATAGTGAAATTTCAGTTTAGCATTAACTGCCTGATTGCATGAAATTTCAACAACGTGAGCTACAAATATTAAAAAAGTACAATAGACAAACAAATATGGCAAATCTGGAAAGTTCAAATTTAATGCCAATTCCCAACCCTTCTAATGAGGTATGTACCAACCCTTCTAGCTCAAGACCAGGTCCTTCAAGGTCTGACCTGTGATTTGTCATCTTTCTAATAATCTATTTTCTGGTAATAACATTGGAATGTTTAGCATTTTAATTTCCAAAGACTGTAGCCTGCTAACATAGGTAAAACTATGTTGCTGCTGCATCATTCCAACATAAATTTTGATAATAACTCATGGAGAAACACTTCATGGCCATGCTGGCTAGGAAATTGGACAAAAAAAAGAAATTTCAAATATAAAAGAATACCAAAATTTTATGTTACTTATTGCCTCTAAATTTTTGAAAAAGTTCAAAAATTTCATGATGTCTGGTTGATGCTTGTTAATTGACAATAAATATTGTTCTGTTTTTCAACTGCTTTCAACAATACCATATAAATTTAGAAATTCAGTGCCTAAAATGAAAAATGCAGTTGGATTTTTGTTACTTTTAAGTTTTAGCCTCTAAATTTTTGAAAATTAAAAAATTTCATGAAGCCTGGTTGATGTTTGTTAATTGACAACAACTATTGCTACCTGTTTTTTAACTGCTTTCAGCAATACCATACAAATATAGAAAATCAATTGTTAAAATTAAAAAAGCAGCTGGCCTTTCGTCAATGTGATGTAGATATAACAAAACTTGAACTGGTTCTTTTTACTCATTGACCCCTTTAATTTAGGTTTTCTTGGATAAATACATTATGGGATATTTTTGCTAAGAGATTTTCCAACAATAATCTTTGTCCAGGATACTTTGTATTAAAATATGCTTGTAATTATTGGAGTATTCTTTTGTGGTTTTGTTTATTTATGCATAATGGAATTTACCTTGATTATTATGCCTGTTATGTCACTTCATCCACCAAGTAGCTTGCCTGTTTCTCCATATGTTCTTGGTATCCTCTAATGGATTGTGATGTGATTTAACAGATGGAGAAAATGAACATTATCACATGGAGGGAATTGTTGAAAGCCCCATGATTGATGATGATGGGGAGTGCTTCCCACCAATTATTTTGAATGCCACCTCAATAAATGTTGAGGTGTACTATAATAAAGCTGTCAATTACACACTAATGGTTACTTTTGTATCCTCTATGCATATTAAGTTTCTTTATTGTGATTACAGTTGTTTCTGCTATGCTATTTATGTGAAAATCCTTAATATATCCACCGATATAGGTCTCATTTTTACAAGTACTATTGTTGATTCGGCAAATGGAGCATAGTAACACCCAGTCTGTAAGTATTTTTCATATTCTTTTGTAGCATTAGTTCATATTTCTGATCGAGCTGAGATGTTGATATTAAGACCATGGCAGGATGGACTTTTTTTATTTCCTTTGGTGGGGCATGTGAATAGAAAATGGGTTTACATAGGGAATACATATATATAATATTACATAATACATGTATACTATTCTGCAGGGAGCAGCTAAGGTGTCCCTTCTCATGATAGGACAACAAGCCATCATGGATGCATATCTTTGCCTTTTACATTTAACTGCTGGAATTTTAGTAGGTATGAATTTCTGATTTGAATATTTCTACTCATATGCTTTAGCTAAAATATTAATAATTGGTCATTGGGCCTTTTTCTTGACTACTTGCCAAAACTTGAGTGTTTTCCTCCAATATGTTGGACCATCCATTTGTTCATAAAATGGACCCCTTTCTAGTGAAGAGGGGCAACAAAGAGAATGGTATGTTAGCAGCAGCATAATCCCAAAAGGCTCTAGCAACTTTCAAACTTGGCTTAACATGTTTAACAGTTTCAGCTTAGTGACAATTCGTGCAACAACCATCTGTAATACTTGAGCAATGTGGGTATGTTATTTCTGTGGAAAAAGAGATGTTGTGTAATCTCTTTATGGGGTGGCTAATCTATTCTATTTGCCAGAAGTTGCAACATTTAGAGCAAAGTTGGCTGTATAGTTCTCATCCATAATTGACATTTTTTTGGAAAGATGTAGTTTCTCTTGAGATTGAAGCCAAAGATGACATGATAGTTGATCGAGTGTAGCTACAGGTATTCAGTGCACAGCCTCGCGTGTGCCATAAAGTGCCCATACCTCACATTGACTTGCTCCAACCAGGCCACTTTTGGTTCCTGATTCCTCATAGGGGTCAAGGGGCAATGCCCCTTTTGGGGTCCAAGGTCCAATCCTCTGCACCCACTCCAGCTTTGCGCATGTGCCTACAGCCAGGACCGTTATGGAAGCCCAACTGATGCGTCTCCTATCAAGAGCGTGAATAGTCACCCCATTAATAGTTATGGAACCAAACTGATTATAGCAACTGAATATACATTCTTGTAATTGAAGTGTATTCCTATGTATACTGTGTATGATACACAATAGAGCACAGGGCATAAAATAGTTAGTGATCATTTGTTTCTCTCGCTCTATCATAGAGCATCGAACAAAACATTTACAGGGAAATACAAACAATGTCAAATTCAAATTTTCTTTGTGCCTTTCTTATTTGTTGCATTCATTTTTGTTTGTGCTTCCATGCCCTTAATTAAATCAGCCAATCTGTTTTAACTTGTCCTCTAATTTGCATTCTGGATCAGATCATTGTTATCAGAGCCGTACACTACAAGCAATGCGATTTTACTGTTCATGCATTTCTTCTCTTTTTGCCTGCTAATAATCATTCAGAATATTGTCACCTGAATCTTAATCACTCTTTTGTTTCTGTTTATCCACCTACTAGAATGTGAAATACTTCCATGAACACAATTGAAAAACACCATCACAATATCTTTGATGGAGCGACCTCTTTTTTTTTCTGTAAAAGATACTTATTATATATACAGAAAATATTTACATCATCAGCTGAAAAGAAAAGATAAAAGGAAGGGTATTTACAGAGAACCTGATATCCTCTTCCTTAGAGCAACTAAAACAGATATAAAATCTGAACTTTAAATAAGAGTTTGGATCTATGGCTATGAGTTGCATACCCACCTCATCACAACATAATTAAGAAAAGGTATCCAATGAACTAACCTCACTATCAAACTGTAAACAAATACTTGCAGCGTAACTCCCAAATGGTATATAAAGCAGAAACTCTCAGACAATACCAAATACCAGACAGGGAATCCTGAATCACCGATCTGGAGTCGTGCAACAAAACTGCATGCCAATGCAAATATCCATCCAGAATGTCTTTCAGCTGAGATTGAACCTGAGCCCAACATGAACGAGCAAAGGAACAGACCTCGAACAATGAGGGCAAATGCCATCAGAAAGACTGCTTTTGGCTAGCCGGGCCTTGGAAGGAAGACCTTAATATATCACCAACCAAGCAAAGATCCGGATCTTATAGGAAACTCTAATCGACCAGACACCATGTAGCGTCGAATCCACTAGCTCTTAGCATGCGTAGAAACCCACCGGGCATTAAGAATAGGACCTAACTCATGTCACTGGTACAGGATAGAGTAGAGCTTACGAGAATCATACTGGGACAAAGGGTGCATGAAGCTCCACTACCAGTCTTTCCAAAAGGGACCTGCCATATCAATATTCATCTTAAAGAGATCCTCCTGAGGAATAAGCCCATTGATTTCCATAAAAGAGGATCGGTCTGCCGATGACAAAGCAAACTCCCGAGCAACAGTTCGCTAGTTTTTCCAAGAACGAGCGCTGAACTCCCAAACGTCCCTCCAGAGGAAAATGTGTTTTCTGCTAATCCTTCTTGCCTGAAATTGACGCAAGTCAGAGATACAAGTACCTTCTTGCTTCCAACTCCAACTTCTTGAGGACATCCTTGACTAACAGAGAAAGTATATGATAGACAAGTTCCTAAAATTTTGAAGAGGATCATGAGTGCACATGGCTTCTCTAGTAGTGGTTCTAAATGACTACTTGATGGGACCCCACCCTTCAAAGTCTAGGTGATCCTTGACATCCCCAACTTCGAGGGAAAGGTTGACGTAGACACAGAAGATCTTTGGATTTGACAGCGTGGGTCACTCTTCACCATGAATAATGTCACAGACAATTGTAGACGTCACCACTGCCACATTGAAGAATTTTAGAATGGCACATTGTTGGTGGTAGAGCCTCATTGACCAACGTATCCGATGCAACAAACATTTACATCAATTTGGAGATGAAAGAAGCTTTCTATCATCCCATGCATGAGGAACAACTATACAGGAGATGGAACATTTACATCAATGTGGAGAGTAAATTATCGAAATCTAAATTGACGAATTCTATCAACTCATGGCAAGTTGAACATTAGAGAGTTAGAGAAGCACAAAGTCTCAAGTATGTAACTATTATTAATACCATTTTTTAGGAAGAGATGGAGCTCTTTGATCTGAACACTAACGCAAAAGCATATCATTGTGCCTTGAAATTTGAAGAAAATTGCAGCACAAGAAAGACAAAGGTCCTGTTCAACGGAAAAACTTCTCCCAGCCATTTGATAGTTCAGTGCTTTAGCAACAAAAACATAGGAATACGAAAATGCCATCAAAGAAGTCTAACTCGGATGAAAATGCCAACATTAAGCTCAACTATCACAACTTGCCTTTAGCATGATAAGAAGGATTGTATGATTGATTGTTCATCTTGTGCGACTTTCATTATAGCACACATGCCTTCATAGGAAGTCACACATGAAGTGCAAACCTGAACTCTTGAGTTATTAACGTCTATGAATCATTGAAAATACTCGAATATTTTAGTCATACTTGTCTTCTTGCAAAAACCCAACACCCAAAGAAATGAAGAACATGAGAACTTGGTAGAGAGAAATATTCTTTGATATCAGATAAAAAGAGCACATGTCCTTTTATAGCAAAAATGAATGACATAAACCCTAAATTCCTAAACCCTAAAATAACGTGATGTACTTTAAACCCTGAAATGACTTAAATGTACTTTAAGTCATTAATACAATACTAAGCTTAAATCAAGCTAAATAAAAAAGTGACTTTCTTAATATGGCCAAGTCTATAGTCTAAATGATCACCGTGAACTAAATAACTCAACATTCTCCCTTAATGGTGTTTCTAGAAACTACACCAAGTTGTGTAAATTTTCCTTTAATATTCAAACTAGGGCTAAACTGTTGAAAAATTACCTAGGAGGTTTTTGTTCACCTAGCATTGCCTTGGGGTGGACAATGACACTTTAATTGGTGACCCCTAGTCATATTTAATTTAATGAAGTGAGATGTACCTTATATTTTTAAAGTGACTTCATTAAAAGATAAAAGTCATGGTTATCCTAAGTTCATATTTAAATAAATGTTAAGCGAGTGATTACGACTGTACAGAATCCGTACAGTCTGTACGACAGTTGTACGAAATCTGTACGGTCTTGTACAACCTCCCTCTGTAGCTGCTGCCTGTCAATCCGTGTAGGCTCTGTCCTGCTTGGCAGCTCGGTGATTCTGTTGGCTTGCTCCTCCTTCTTCCCAGCTAACTCCTTTGTCTGAATTTCTCTCTCTGTCTATATCCTGTCTCTGTCGGAATACAAGTGTGTGTGTCCTCTCCACCAATTGACCTTTTTTTTATAATTTTAGGTAAATCGAAAACCCTAATTTCACTTTCACTTAAAGTCAATAAACAATTAGATCACTTTAATTATTTTAGGAAAAATAATTAAATACAATTGGCTTCCTAATTTAAGNTGTTTCTAATTCAACACTCCCTCTCAACGAGGAAGGGATTTGGTAGCAACCCCAACTTATCCCTGGACTTCACAAAACTTTGTTTGCAAAGTGCCTTGGTGAAAATGTCCGGCACCTTCTCATTTGTCTGTATGTACTCCAACTAATGGTTCCTCTCCGAACACAATCTCTCAAGAAGTGGTACCTGATGTCTATGTGTTTTCTCCGGTCATGGAACACTGGATTCTGAGATAGCATGATGCCACTCTAATTGTCATAGTGAACTACTGTAGCCTCTAGCTCACACTCGAACAACCCTGAAAGTAAATTCCTTAGCCACATACCCTCACAAGCAGCCATGCTGGCTCCCATCTACTCGGCCTTTGCTGTGCTCAATGCAACTAACTTCTGCTTCCCACTGAACCAAGAGACAACCCTTGATCCAATTCTGAAACAACAACCTGAAGTACTCTTCCAGTCCTCTACACATCCTTTCCAGTAAACATCTATGAAACCTACTAACTGTACACTCCCCCTGCGCTCATAAACCAATCCATACTCCACTGTACCTTTGATGTAGCGAAGTGTGTCGTTTGCAGCCATCCAATGCACTCTCCGAGGGTCCACCACGAGCTGACTCAAAGAGTTGACTGCAAAGCTGATGTCTTGTCGAGTGTTGACTAGATACATAAGCGATCCGATAAGTTGGTGATAGAAGGTAGGATCAAATCCGTTTGACCCTGATGCATCAATCTTCCTCTAGTTGGAAACTAGATGTATGGCCATAGGCTTGCAGTCCTCCATCCTGAATATCTTCAAGATCTCTATTGCATACTTCCCCTGTCCAATGAAGAAGCATCCATCTCTCTGCCAAACTTACAAGCCTAGAAAGTAATGCATCAGACCAAGGTCTTTCATCTCAAACTCCACTATAAGGTTGGACTTGCAGTCTCAAATCAGCCTCTCATTTCCTGTAAGAAAGAGATCATCCACATATAGGACCAGTATGAGAGGCACCTCACTTGTCAAGAAGTACATGTTGTGGTCAGCCTCACTCCGCTGAAATCCCATCTCCCATAGATAGTTGTCTATCATCGAGTGCCAATCTCGAGGTTCTTGCTTGAGCCCATAAAGAGCTCTATGCAGTCTGCATACATTCACCTCCTTGTTCTCCACATCAAACCCCTTTGGCTGCTCAATATATTCCTACTCCTCTATCACTCCGTTGAGGAAGGCAGTCTTGATGTCCATTTGATGGACTCGCCAAGCCATCTCAACTGCTAGTGAGATAATGGCCCGAATGGAAGAATACCTGGCAACATGGGCAAAGTTCTCCTCATAGTCAATACCCTCCTTTTGTGAAAACCCTTTGCCACGAAGCACGCCTTGTACTTCTCCATGCTCTTGTTTGCTGCATGCTTCACCTTGTAGATCCACCTGGATCCCACCACCTTCTTGCCTTCAGGTCTTGGCACAACCTCCCATACCTGGTTTTTCATGATTGAGTCATACTCAACCATGGCCTCCTGCCACATGTCATGTTGTGCAACCTCCTTGAAACTGGAAGGTTCAGAGTTAATCAACTCTGTCATCAGTGCCATATAATTGAGTCTCTTTGGTGGTACGCCCCGTCTAAAAGATCTTTGTGGAAGATCCACTTTCCTGGAATCCTGTACTGTGGACCTGGACCACTTAGGACTTGGCCTTGTGTCTACCTGCTGCAGCTGTTGGATGTCCGTCTCTTGCCGCTGCTCATCCTCCCCATTGAAGATAGGAGGATCCTGTCCACTTGACTCCCTCTGACTACTAGAACCTGTTCCTTGTGTTTGTACATGTACTTGTACATCTGGTTCCTCCAACTTGACCCTTGCGTCCTGTGCTGGCTGCTGCTCTCTTGGTAAGTCCATAGATCTCCACAAGTCCTCGTCTTCATCGAACTGGACATCCCTGCTCACAATGATCCTCTTCCGAGTAGGAATGTAAACTCTATATGCCTTCGAAGTCTCGCTATAACCAACAAGTAACCCCTTCTCTCCAAAAGGGTCTAGCTTCTTCCTAGTGTCAGCATGAACATGACAATAGCAAACACTTCCAAATATGCGAATGTGACTTACATCTGGCCTACTTCCTGTGAAGACTTCCTTGGGTGTCTTCCTCCCTAAAGCTGTACAGGGACACCTATTCTGAAGGTACACTACAGTCCTGTATGCCTCAGCCCAAAGGAATAGTGGTAATCCCTGATCAAATAGCATGGCCTTGGCTGCTCCTGCCATAGTTCTAGTCTTTTGCTTTGCAACTCCATTCTGCTGTGGGGTATGGGGCACAATGTGCTCCTTCTTGATCCCCTCTCCCGAACAATACTCCATGAACTCATTGGAGGTGTACTCACCCCCATTGTCTGCCCTCAACACTCGAATCTTCTTTCCTGTTTGGTTCTCCACAAGAGTCTTGAACTCTCGAAACCTCTCAAAGACCTCTGACTTGGCCTTCAGGAAATAGATCCAGGTTTTCCTAGAATATTCATTAATGAAGGTTACGCAATAACTGTAACCATTGAAAGAATGGACACTCATAGGTCTGCATACATCCGAATGCATCAAGTCCAAGGGTTCCTTAGACTTGTGCTCACTCTGTGGGAAAGGCTTCCTAATGTTCTTCCCCAAAGCGCAACCCTTGCAGTGGTTATGCTTCTCCTCCTGTACCTGAAGAACTCCAATGACAGCCTGTCTCAAGTGCCTCAGTGCTCCATGGTGTAAGTGTGCCATCCTCCTATGCCTCAACTCACCCTGACTGCTACTGCTGCTGACTAGAGCCTTTGTAGGCTCAAAGTGTAGTTTATATACTTTCCCGCTCCTGATGCCAATCACCCGATCCAAGCTCCTATCTAACCCCTAGGGCCTGATATACACTCTATGGTCTCGAAACTTCACCTAATATCCCTTGTCCTCCAGAGTGGAGACTGATATGAGGATCTTGGTCAATCTTGGAACATATAACACATTAGCAAAACCGAGGGCTTTGCCAAACTCACTCTGAAATGAGACAGTACCAACTCCCTGCGCCTGATACCCCGCATCATCACTCAGATCAACGTGGATCCCTGTTCCACCCTCTTGCAAGTCTCTGAAGAATCTCTTCTGTCCAGTCATGTGACTAGATGCTCCACTATCGATGTACCATATGCTGTTCTCTGGGGTGCTTGCCATGTCTCATTTTATTTCTTTTTGACCTCAAATAGCTGATTTAGAAGGAACCTATTGTCTGGTTTGGACGACCAATCTTCTATAAGTTTTCTAGTACAGGTATCATATCCCTCTTCTGACCCTGGAGGCAATCTATCAAACCATCCCCTGGCATCTCCTTCCAAGGATGCTTTTAGGGCTACCATATAAACATCTTCAGCTTCGGCCCCGTATGCATCCATATAATTCCACACTGATTCAATGTGTTCTTCAATAGGAATCACTAACAATCCATTGAACTTCGGAAGTTTATCAAATTACTTCTCAGGCATGTCATGAGGAGCACCTTGAATCAACGAAAAATTGAAAGGAGATGGCATGGCTCGGCTTTCGAAACGCCTAGGTCCTGCAGGTGGATTGGTGTGAGCCATTGGAGAATTTGCTCTAGGTGGATTGTTTGGAGTAGGAGAATTCAAGCTATCGGTTGGAGAATCAGGTCAAATGAAAACAGGACTTGATTGAAATGCTTCAGGAGGGTTATCTAAATTTTGTCATGGTGAATTAGCCACCCTTAAAAAGAAATTTGAAGATTGATCGTTAAGATTCTTATTCTGATTACGGGTATACTTTAATGAACTTTCAGGATTATTTTGACATCGAAGGTTATACTCGTGGGTAGGTCCCTCAAGGGAGTCGCGTTGTGGGGTCGCCAGGTGAACAAATTGCTATGTTCATCGAATATGAAATGTTGTAGGAGAGATAAAAACAATACAGTGATTGTGTAGAATTAAATAATTGAAAATGCAACCACTAGATTTAAAACCGAATGTGATGTGAATGAATATAAGCAGTAAAACCATTCACAGACACCGAAGGTACGTAAAATAAATCAAGGTAAGCCTCTACCTCCCCAGCAACGATGCCAATTTTTTTATCACGGATCTTATAGTTGCCCTGATTGAATGATCCTGTAAAGGATGGCAGAGGGGATAGGCAACCAAAGCCGTGACCTACGGAAACCCTAACCCCAAAGGATGGATGGTTGTCACGTCTGTTAGGACATCCTTCGCTTTATGCCAATAGAGAAGCCCAAGTGGCAATGGGGGAGACCCAGATCGATCTTGGAAGGAAAGATCTAAAGCAAATCACCAGATCAGACTCCTGATGGAGAATACGTAAGGTGAGTGCTTGAAACCATAGATTCGGAGGATAAGCCACAAATTAAGGGTACTTGAGTAGAGGTGATTAATTATGTTGGTAATGTTACTCAAGTTAAAGAATTAGGTGGCTTGTGAAGATTCAGATCAGATCTAGGATTTAGTGTGCTGGTTCAAATGATCAAGCCCAGACCCTGGGGGATTTAAGTAGATAATACGAAATTCCTAGGACAAGGTTGATATTGAGAATTAAAGCTTCTCGCACACTAACTTGGATGAAAGGTTTAGCAATCGAGAAAGATCTAAGTGAAACCAGAACAAAAAACAAAAGGAAACTAACTACTAGGTCAAACAGGGTGTTTTCTCTCTTCCTAAAATCAATGCCTGGAGATGGGAAAAGGAGTCAAATGCTGATGTCTAGGAGGGAGAGGGGGTTTTGCGGATTCTGAGTGCAAATTGGTCCAGTTTATATTCCTACTTCTACAGAGGGTTTTTTCAATGAAAGCAGTGATGGGCAGTGCATGAGAAAATTAAACGGAGAAGAACTTACTTGAGAAACATACCTGGACTTTGTAGATGACCTCTGAGATGATGAAGATTGCCGCTTTCTTGATCAAATGAGTGTTCCGAGTAAGAACTTGATGGAGTTCAGCTTTTGCCAGTGACCCTAGCACCCTCTTAAACCTGTCAAACCAGAGAAAATCAATTGGTAAGACAAACGAACGGGATCTGCAGTATAAAGAAAGTACGAGAAATGAAAAATCATCATGAAAGAATCACTCCCTGAACATAACACCCGAGAGTCAGAGCAGAGCGAGCTTCCCCACAAGAGTGCCCTCCTCTAGCATGCCTCCTTCAGCCTGCAGATGAATGGGTACAAGAAAAATACAAGATCTATCCTGAAACAAACTCATTACACAAAGAGAACAGTGCCAATCATCAAATCATCAACTCATCAACAATTCTCAGAGTGTAATCCCAGACAAATCTCTTTATTCAATATTCTGGTGCTAGAGGAAAGAAATTGTGTGTCAACTAACTTTCATTCGACGGTTGAGATTAAGACATCATCAACGGCGGAGATCAACAAGTACAACAATCATCACATGGATCCCAGTGACCACATCAAAAGGGGGGGCACACTTTGCTCAAGGACGCCTTCCTAGAGTGAAAGCCACAATATAGCATAAGGTGTGACATGATAATACGTCAAAGGGGGTCACTAGGGGATTAATTCACCCTAGGGCCCATTACAACTTAATAACATATGATATAACAGTGTAACATATCATTAGTCAAGTTGAGGGGGTGCTCCTTGGGGGGCTTCCTCACTGACTAAGCCAAAAATAAGATAATCAGGACCAAAAGATGACTGGAAACTGCTGAAGGAATGTAAGCATCTAGGGTAAGAAATGTTCCAAGTGTAATTCAACTACATTAAGGGTAGGGTGTCACCATACCCTTGAGTGTGTCACCTTACCCTTAGTGTAGTCTTTTTATTCTTTTTTTTTGAGGCATCATTATTCTATTTTGGTTTTGGAAAGTAATACTAACCCGACATTGATCTATCGAATTACCCAAAGTGCTTGCTCGTTTGGGGAAAAGATATTCCTTGCTGTAGTAATTAGTCTCACCACTTTTACCTTTCTCGTCTTACAATACCAATTTGGAATCAACAATTTGCCATTCTGGTGTATGATCTTTCCCATCGCAGGTTTGCCCTGAGCTTGGGATGATCAAAAGCAGGAATGTGCACTAATTAATTCCTCACATTTAATTTATCAACTCACATTAATAAAAGTTAAAACCCTTCAAACATTACAAAAATTCAGCGTAACTAATTTGAGGAACAGTGGGCAAATTATTCAGGGAAAGCGGGAACAACTAGAAAGTGACCGTGGGGTCCCGTTAGGCTACATCCTTGTTGTTGTAGTGTTGAACACCCCCTCGCGACTCCTTCTAGCCCACATTGTCCCGTGCGGAGCCACTCTTCTTAGAATTCAGACATATTCCCAGTACCTCACGGTATATTGGAAATCCCCTTTCCCGCTTAACTTTCTCATCCTTGAATAAGTTAAAACTGACCAAGTACATTGGAAAAATTTCTCATTTTCAGCAGCACTTATTTAATTTGACTTTATTTTGGCATTGGTTTAATTTGTATCCTTATTTCTGTTTTCAGTCATATCATGTTATGAATTCCATATCATTTTTATGCTGTCGAACTAAACTATAAATTTGGAGTATCTTGTTTAAGTGAATCACTTATAAACTCCTAACAACCATCTCATCCATAACTTAATAAAATCTAGATCCTTAGCAACTCTTTATTAGGGACTACCCCCCTTGGCTCTGTTAGGAGTGGCCTAAACGAAGGAGTCAGGATCAGGTGACAACACCTGACTCGAGACTTTCCCCTAAGGACACACCAAGCAACTTGAAGATTTCTGTTGCGTTCCCCCCCAGGTGTGGGTAAGGTGGCAACAAGGCCACTTGCTTTTCCTTTATTACATATTTTTTACAATATTTTGAGGTAGATGTCTTTGGTCTTGACTCCTTATAGATATGGATCCAAAGACTTTACAAGTTTTAGAAATGAAGGAGGAAAGAAGAAGGTTACTTCGGGAGGCCTTGGATGGCCTAGATCTTTGATTTTTCAGCAACACTTCCTCTTGTCTTGGTGATAAAAATGTAAAACCAGCCACCTGAAACTCATCGAATGTGCCAAATAAAGTGTTAAAATCATAAAAATTTAAGTACTTGAAAGATAGACAATAAGCCTAAGTACTTAATCAATCTAGATCTACTTCAAAAAATATTAATTTATGATTCTAGATCTAGATACATGCTTGAAAAATCAGCCCGTTAGATGTTCTTTAAAAAAAAGTAAACTAATTTAACTAAGCATGTATAACAGTAATCGTAACCAAAAAATAAACTTTGAGAGAGAGAGAGAGAGAGAGAGAGAGAGAGAGTGCTGGAAGCCTGGGAATGTTGGGCCGTGAATTGTACTTTGGTGGAACATCGAGGGGCTATGTCATTGAAAAGATCTTGAAGATGAGGAAGATGCAACCGAGCTCAATCCCTTCTCCAAGATGGCAACCTGCACAGCTACACAAAAACTTGTGTTGCCACCTAACTCGCACCTCGGGTCACGTGGCAACAATCTTCAAGCCATTGGGCACGACCTTGGGGGAAATCTTGGGCAAAGTGCTGTCACCTGATATTCAGCCCCTCTGTCTAGGCCACCTCCTAGCGAAGCCAAGGGTGGTGGCCCCTATAAAAAGAAAAATTTAAGGTTTTTACTCTATGAAAGAAATGATTGATTTCTAGGAGTTAATATGAAATGAATTAAAATCTCAACAACAACTCACTGCAAATGAATTATAACATCGACTTTAGTGAATCAAACACCATTCACGACATTTTATAAAAATTGATTTAATCATAGAAATAACATAGGCCAATGCCGATGAATGTGGAGTGCTTGTATGTATGGGATGTTGCTGATGTCTCGGAAAAGTATTGTAGTTGTCTCGTTGGTATTTTTTTAAATTATTAATGGGTTGATTAGGGAGTGGGTAAATTGGGGTTTGTCCCAACAAACTTCACCTTCTTGAACTGAGCGCTAAAGCAACCTTACCAAGTGTCCTAGGGGGTGAGGCATAATCTACTTGGAGTATCCCCCTGACTCTATGGTAGTCACTCTTTGCGACCTCCCAAATTTTTGAAGGACGGTTTAATTGAACTTTCCTATTAATCTGGTGACTGGTCACCTACTTCCTTTCTGAAATAACCAATTTGATCAGACAAAGTTGCAACGGTTCAAAGCATACGGGAAGCGAGGTCTTGGTATATTTTATTAAGAACAAATTTTTAAAACTTGGAACCGGGAGTTGAACTAGTCGAGGGTCAACCTAGAACAGAACTGTAAATGAACCAGAGCGGTTTGATTTCAATGAACCGTGCTATTAAATAATACAAAAAAATTTACAATTTTAATGACAAAAAATATATTTAACATTCCAAAATATGATTTCAAGCCATTAGATGATTAGAGACATAATATGCAAAGTCTACTCATATATATATAGTATATACCATAAAATTAAACCATGTATGGGTCACAAAATGGCACCAATTGCACTACGCCATTAGATGATTAGAGACATAATATGCAAAGTCTACTCATATATATATAGTATATACCATAAAATTAAACCATGTATGGGTCACAAAATGGCACCAATTGCACTACATAGATGATAGTATCGTAGTACATAGCAAAATCTCATAGCACATATCTCAGAATCTGAAACAAAATACAATATCAATGAGGCTCTATCATGAAAATAGCCTCTACAATCCAAAAAACATGATCAATGATTAGTCATGACTCATGACTTATTGTTAATCAATCATCAAACTCAATAACACTGCTTGAAATGGGATGCCCAACATCAACATTTGGCTCAAACTCCTCGGAGGACTCCCTCTCAGGGACATCTACGACCCTAGTNTTGCTAATCAATCATCAAACTCAATAACACTGCTTGAAATGGGATGCCCAACATCAACATTTGGCTCAAACTCCTCGGAGGACTCCCTCTCAGGGACATCTACGACCCTAGTAGAAGCACGGGCTGCACGGCTAGGTCGTCTAATGCCACTAGTACTAGTACCACCACCACCTGCAATGTCTGGATCTACACCTGTATCCCTTGGAGTTGGTACTAGTGTATCTGCATCCAAAGCATCCCACCTCAACTTATCTTCAACTTCAATATCAAAATCAGATTCAAACTATGTCAGTTGACTCAGCACTACCCATTCTGAGTTTGGATCATTATCCTCCAACACAATGGGATCTGTATCAAGTCTTTTGTTTAGCAATATCAAAATCAGATTCAAACTGTGTCAGTTGACTCAGCACTACCCATTCTGAGTTTGGATCATTATCCTCCAACACAATGGGATCTGTATCAAGTCTTTTGTTTAGCAACTGGATGTGCCTTAGCCGAAGGTTGTACTGCACGAAGATGAGATCATTTAACTGTTTTTGTATATTTTATTAAGAACAAATTTTTAAAACTTGGAACCGGGAGTTGAACTAGTCGAGGGTCAACCTAGAACAGAACTGTAAATGAACCAGAGCGGTTTGATTTCAATGNAAAGATGAGATCATTTAACTGTTTTTGTTCTAAACGATTTCTCTTCTTTGTGTGAATCCGCTCAAAGACAGACCAATTGCACTCACACCCAGAAGCATTGCAAAGTTGACTAAGGATTCGAATTGCAAACTTTTGCAATTGAGCACATTGGCTACCAAATGATTTCCACTAGCTTGCTGCAAAGACAAAGTTAGTTCAACAAATTAGATTGCAATTTGAACTTAAACAATTTAAAGGCTAAAGCTTAAACAATTGAACGTAAAAATTTAAAATTAAAGCTTAAAGTAAAAACAACTGAACTTGAACTTAATCAAACTTTTGATTCTTGGAAATTTGAAATTGTTTGCTTGGTTGGTCCTCATCTCTTGCCTTCTTTGCTAGGTTTTTTCCAAAGGTGCTCGTCACTCGATTGAAAGAGTTGATCTGTCTATGTATCTCCATCTGCTCACTCTCATAAGAGACCATGCGCTCTAGGAACTCATACAAACCATCTCTGAACTCCCCTGTTAGATCATCTCCTAACTAAACTTTGTAATGATACCTTGGGTTCAAGAAATACCTAGCTACATGTATAGGGTGATAGAGTTTTATCTGATGTCAATAATCTCCCAAATAGGGCCATACTTGGCCACTCTGCCTTTGTATGCTACCTTTATTTGCTTCTTTGCCTGATCCATAGCCTCATAAATGTAGCCAAGGGCCAATCTTTCCCTATCCACCAACCGCAACACGTTCACAAGGGGCTCAACAATTTTCACAACCTCTGCTATTTTTTTTCCAAAATGCACTAATATTAACTTTCTTTTTGGTTTCTTTTGCATCTTGCTTGTGAGCCCACCTAGATGAAATCCATTCATCACATGAAAACATCTTTTGCAAGTTCTCCTCTTGGTAAATGAGAGATTGCAGTGTCAGGAAGTGAGTTGCAAATCTCGTGATGGTAGGCCTAACAAGTTCCCTATACCCAATGTTTTTCCTCATCAGATTAAAGACCCATGAATGGTTGTAGATATATTTTGTAATGCTCTTGGCCTGCTCTATAACATCCTTGATCTAATCTTATTTTCCTATATCCTCAAGCATGAGGTCTATGCAGTATGCAGCACATGAGGTCCAAAATATGTCTTTGTGTTTGCTCTCTAATATTTTACCAGCTAGGACATAGTTAGAGGCATTATAACTTCATCCAACAATTGAAATAGCAAGTTTGCTTCTTTCATCCTATCAGATGCATCAACTGATTTCATAAACATGGTTCCTTGAGGGCAAGAGACAAGGAAATTGATTATTGTATGGTTCCTTGTATTACTCCATCCATCTGACATGATGGTACATCCTGTAGTGGCCCATGACTCCCTAAAACCCTGCAAATATTCATTTATGGACATAACCTCGTCCTTCAAAAGTGATCCCCTCAAGTCATGCATACTAAGGCCTTCGAAGCCCTTACCAGCAACAAAAATGGAATCCCACATGGGTTGATAATAAAGTGAGTGGGCAACATTAAAGGGGATATCTGAAGCATACCACCATCTAGCAATGTACTCATAAGAAACTTCTTTGCATTTGCTTTTTCCAATGCTCATCTAAGGTGGACTGAATTTGGGTCGGTTGAACTTGAGATTGAGAGGCATTGGCACTTGCAAAGGAGGGGGAAGGTGTAGAAAAATAGTGTTGAAGGATCTTCTTCTTTTTAGGCTGAATATTACCAATGTTTGGATGAGAGGGAAGAATATAATGGAAGGGGTTCCTACCAACAAAAGAAGGGGCAGAGGAAGACCCTTCAAACTCATTTAATATGGATGTCTTCATAGTGGCATTGGCAAGCTCTCTCTTCCCCCCTATCTCAACTTCTATCTCTTTTTGCCTAGCCTTATCTTCTTCAAAATTTTTCAATTGATGTAACAAATCAACTCTTATCTCTCCAATTACTTCATTTGGTGCCTCACATGGGAGAACTTGGCCTCTTATTCCATCCAAGTGTTGCTTCACCCTATGAATGCTTCCCCCACGTACATGTTTGTTGTAATATTTACAAAAGATTTCACCATCAACATTCTCAACATGGGCCCATGCAACATCTTTGGCTCTTGGAGCCATTCGGAAAATGCAAAAAAAGGTTTTTGCAAGTGCAAAATGGAAAACAATTTGAAAATGCACAAATGCAAATAGAAAATGTAAATGCAACAACATAAATGTACAATTTTACATTTCAAGTTTCTTTAAGAAAAAGAAAAAACAGATAGATTTATGCTATTATTTTTTGTAAATGGCATAATTTAATAGTTAGCAACTTAGCCATGAGCATGAGCATACCTTGAAACTGAAAGTTGAAGGATTGAGGCTTGAAAGTTGAGTCACTTGAAAGTTGAAATAATTTGAAGTTGATGTCTGAAATTTTCCCACAGTTCAACTTCAAGTTCAAACTTCACTATTATAAGGCTGAAGTTATAGGCTGTAAGCATCAGCCTCACGACCTCCTACGCAGCAAATAGCAGACTCTCCACTCTCCCACATCCAAGATTGCACCTCTAGTCTCCAACGTCCAGCTCTAGCCTTCAAAGTCCAAGACTCCAAACAAAAGACTGCAAAACAGTTAAAAACTTCTAACTCTGGTGGCAACAAGAGAAAGTAGCGCCGTTAAGAGACAAATATTCGATGAACAGATGAAGTTGTGAGTGAAATGGGAGGTGAGGGTTGTTTTTATAACATTTTGCATGCTTTTAGGTTAGATTTAAGTTAGTTTTTAATTTTCATTTTAATTAAAAATCAAACTGCGTTTTTTGGGCCCGCGGACTGAGCATGGACTAGCCGATCGGTTAGTTACGAATTTGGCCGGTTAGGACCGGTTCAGAGGTCGGGCCGGTCGGTTTGTTACCAAACCGGTCCTCAGTCTGGTTCATCTACCGGTTTAAACCCATTTTTTTGTTGGCTGGTCGGATTGACCGGTTCAAGTTTTGGCTCAGCCGATTTTTAAAACACAGATTGAGACCAGATGTGAATTTTGTTAAAAGACCACTCACGGCTGAGAATCTCTTTCCCCTTTCGGGTAACTCGAGAATACACAGCCGGGTTAATTTTAAAGGCTAAAAAAATGAAATGACAAAAGGAAAGAATAAAATTAAACTTGTTTTCTAATTAGTCCTACCATGAATCTCTTTCCCCTTTCGGGTAACTCAGGAAAACGTGGGGTTAGTATTTCGTTTCTTTGTTTTGCATAAAGTAAATAAAAGAAAAAAGTAAAGCAACTAAACTAACAAGTCAAACCCAAAAGGAGAGACTACTCAAATCCTTGAATGGGGACGGGGTGTGGGCACTTTGGCAGTCCATTCACTCTCTTTATTACAAAGGTTACATTGTAAAAGAAATATTTTTGGATATCCATGATCTTTATAATGTAGATCAACGGATTTACAAGTTTTTTCTCTGAAAATGGATGGAGAGAAAGGGGATGAAAGAATAGTGAAGGTAGGGAGTCTTTGGTTTGCTTGAAACTTCAATTTTTGGACCACATTTCTCTCTACCTATTCATCAAATGATAAAAAGTAGCCAACAAGTTTATTAGAAAATGCACCCAAACACTTCTACAAAAAGTTGCAAAAAATTTCT
The DNA here is from genome assembly GCA_001517045.1 of Pseudotsuga menziesii. Lineage (NCBI taxonomy): Eukaryota > Viridiplantae > Streptophyta > Pinopsida > Pinales > Pinaceae > Pseudotsuga > Pseudotsuga menziesii. Next base: position 170,608 of record LPNX010003840.1, read on the forward strand.
AAGTTGAAAAATACAAAATTTTACCAAGTAAGGCAAGCTAGAAAGCATACCTTCTTAGGATCTTTGCTTTCTTCTTTAAGTGATGGCAAGCAAATGAAAAAACCCTAAATGCTAGATAAACTATTAAAGGCTCAAAACTTTCTCCTAATAAAGTATTTTTGGTTTAAACTTTAAACTTGCAAGAAGAGTGCTAGATCTAGATTTTAGATTTGAAATTTAAAGAACACTAGTAATCTAGAATTCAAGATTTTAGATCTACTCTTTATATGACTTTAAAATATAGATCTAAGAACAAAAGAGAACTTGGAATCGAAAGAAAATTTTAAAAGGCTTGTGGATCAAATGTTGAGGAACCAAGGTTGAGCAAGAAAGAAAAGGAAAGAAAACGCCTTCTCGGTGAGATCAGAGGGATAACACTTCTCTTATTTCAAAAGTTATTGAAGTAAAGGTAGCACCCATTCGCTCATCAATGCTCCATCTTAGATTTCCTGCAAAGAACTTTTAACCCTTACAAAGGGAATTAAAAATACTTGTGTAATTTGATAAGGGACAACCCAACAAACATAGATTCAAACTAGATTTCGTATATTATCAAGTAGTCTCTTACAACCTACAATAAGAATGCAACCTATCAAGAATTACTTCTTCTTCTTACTGAAATATAAATTCCCTATGAAGACAAGATGATCCCATTGCCGCGTAAAACACACTATCCACTTAAAAGTCTCCCTAACCACTAGGTGTGTTCTTGAGGGGCAACTATGAGTTTAGAACCCATTGTCACCTTGATTAGAACCAACTCCCGAAAGGTCAAGGGGGTTAGTCCCTACTTAATAAGTTTTTTAAAGAAATTAGTTAGGAGTTAAAAACTTATTAAGGCTTACTTAAGTTCAATGACATGCAATCGTGCAATATGCAAAATATTAAATGACAAGAAAACCTTTGTTTGAAACTCAAAAGAATAAAGTTACAAGAAAGAACTGATCAATTATTTACCAAACCAGTGTCTATACTAGTTGGGCTATGGAGTTACAGGTTTAAGAAATTATTCTTAACAACCCAAGGAGTAGAATTAATTGAAACACAATTTAAGATTAAACCATTCACACTCCAAAGTAATCAGTATCTGTATTCAAATTATTGGAAAGAACTTTCAAAAAAATAAATAAAAAATGAATAGGAACTTGCTTGCAAAATAAATTGACTTGCAATTTAGAACTTGAAATAAAGAACTCTGGAAAATAAAAAACTTGAACTGAAATGCCTTGAAAGTAAATGCAAGAAAGAGACAATTGATTGTAATGTTTTGCAAATGGTCTTGCAAATTTTAGTTAATTTTAGGTCTCACTTTAGCTTAGGGGCATTATGTTTATGCCAAGAAAAGAAAAATCTGACTAATGTGTCTACCCCAAACACTTATCTCTTTTGATTTGAGAGAGACTGTTGGGTGCTCAACAAGAGAACACAAGGTTCCCTTCTAGCTCCACAAGTCAGTTTCAAAGTTTGTCAGGTGATCAACAGGAGGACAAGTGCCACGAGGCCACCAATAGCCTCTACCCATCTAGCTCCACGGGTCAACCTTTATTTTCTCAGTTTCAATGAGACAGATGATGAGTACCTATTATTCTAGCCAACACAAATATTTGCCCTTTCTTGTTACCCATGATCAGACGAACCGACAAGGAGGGTGAATACGGGCCAGAGATTGGAGCAAAGTTTATTAACCTTGAATAAATTGAATCTTATAATAAACTAGCCAACACAAAATTGCAAGGATGGCAGAGCCACTTCACTTGCAAGGTGTGGGCACAATAAAGAATTTGAAGCAAGAAAATAAACTAATTCTAGCCACTCAATCCACTTTCCAGATGGAAAGGGTGGGGCAAAGATTTTAAAGAATTGAAATAAAGTACTAAACTAATCCTAGCCGCCTTCTTTTGCTCACAAGGGTGGGAAAACCCAACTTTGTTTGCAAGCAATGGATGGCACCTAAAAATAATAAATTAATAATTAACCTAGCCACTCAATTTTCTTCCTAAGGAAGAAGTGGGGAAAATGAATGAAGTAAAATGCTAAAAAATATTCTAAGTAACAAACTATAGCCCTTCCTCACTTGCAATGCAAGGGTGGGAAAACCCAACATCCTTTGCATGCAAGGGATGGCTCCAAAAGAAATGAAGCTTAAATATCTTTGGAAATAAATGAAGAACCAAATTCAAGATTCAAGAGACTCTCTTGAACTTGTTACCAATAAAGAATTTTCAACAGTTAAGAAAAAAGGAAAATTAGAGAGAGAGAATAAATTTGACCCTCTCTTGTAGAGGACTTGAGGTGGCTGCTTTTGGGTTCCCTTTGTACATAGTTTTGGCCAAATTTGGGTAGCATATCCCCTTGTACTATCAAAAACTTGCAAAAAAAAAGTAGCAACAAATGATAGAAAATTGCCCCAAACCACTCTTGGGCACTATTAGTGTAGGCTACAAAATGTATAAAAATTTCTGAAGTTTTTGGACAAATAAACCAGCTAAATATGAGAACTTGTAAATGAAATTTAAGACAAGATTTTGATATGTAAGTGCAAGAAAATAGGCAATGCAGAAATTAGACAGTTTTGGGAAGAAGATGTGTTCTTTGCTCTTCCAAATGCTTGAAGATGTTGGGTATCCAACCAAGGAATTCCACTCTCCAACTTAGACAACTTGCAACTTGAAATATTTGCTTCGCATAAACAAAAATGGTGAACCCCTAACAATGAATTGAAAAATCACGCTATTCAGTCAAGAAATGTATTAACTTTTCAGATACAAGGAAGAAAACTCATAAAATCTACTACATAAGAGCAATAGATCTCACCAAGCAAAGAAGTTTGTTTCTTTGGTGTCCAAGGGAATTATGCAAGTAATGGAAATTACAAATTGGTTCTAAAAAATGAGAGCAAGAGAGAAAGAATAGCAAGAGAGCTTGAGAAAGGAGAAGGATTGTAACCTAACAAGAAGGATGTAATGTCCTCTTTCGATTAGGCCTTGAGGCCCAAAACCGCTAACCTATGTGATTCCTGTGGGTTTGAGCGGTTACTGACAGTTAGGGAATCATCTAAGGACTGATGCCATCATAGAAAATCTAGGGCATCATCATTAAGTCAAGAAGGGCCACCGGGGCCAAAGGCCACCTTCGTGCATGCCATCCAAGCATTATTTAATGATGCATGCACTCATGTAAGTCTCCTGGCGCATGCATGCAAGTCAACTGCAAATTAGAAGATAAAGTGACCTAATTAGGTCAAAGATTAGGGTTTTCGCAGTTGAAAGTTATAAAAGGAGGATAAAGCGAAAGGAGACTTCACTTTTGATGATTATTATTTTGGGAGCTCTTGAATAGCAGCACAGCGTGCAGCACAACAGTTGGGGTTGGAGACGACGTCTTCAACTAGCAGGGTTTCGACAGTGAAATATCTGCCCTAGTCTCATTCAGGGTAAGCCATACAGGTTCACCATTTGCTCTTACATTCATTCATAGTTATCCAGTATACGGTGTAGATTGTTGCAGGGACACGTGTGCAGTCGTAAGGGGGGTTTTCAGCCAGAAAACCCTAATCAGTTGTTGGGTCTTCAGATCTCAGTTTTACTTCGAAACTCGGGCACCATTCTCATCATCGGCATCTTACTTCGCTACCCGGTGATTATCAGATCCGACCGTGCTCATCCGGAGCAGTTATCAGCTATTTCGGGATCAAGGGGGGCGTGAGCAGCTGTCTCTCTGGAACAATTCGCTAGCCTACCTAGAGACCTCTGAAACTCCGCATGTACCAGGCATTCTCTCCGGCACGGGAAGGCTATCAGTCCTGCAAATCGGCAGCTCCATCAGACACCTCCTTCACTGAAAACGTCACCCTTATTTGATCTGGGGTTCTTGCTACTGGGGTTTCACCGGAAGCAGAAGATATCAGTCCATTTCCGATTCAGTTCTTGATGCTTGCATACTCTCTCAGGAGCAGTCCAGCCAACTTATCAGTGGTAAGTGTTCATTCTATCTCACAAACCCTAACCCTAATTTTTGCTATATAATAGGGATTTTTGCATGGCAGTTTGCATGCCCGGTTGTATCAGCATAATTGCATAGGAATAGAAAATATCGGGATTTGGGATATTATAGTGGTATCAGAGCTATCTTCTTGGCCAGCGGTGGGCTTAAGAAATGAGACATAGATGAATCCAGAGGGAGACCCTTTTGTAACCTATAGGAGGAGAAAGAGTAGATACACAAGGGACTTTGAGGATATCCAACTAGAAGATACCAATTCAGACATGGAACAAATGGGTATACACTCGGATAGGGGAAAAGGAACGGGAGAAGAGGAGGATAGAATGGAGTTTCGCAACTTAGTATCTGCATTGCAAGACTTAGCAAAAGGGCAAAAAGATGTGCTCAATGCAATCAACAGATTATCGGCAAAACCAGAAATAGGTACCAACAGTACACCTCCCTCATCGGTAGATTGGGGATCTACAAGCAGCAGTGGAAAGGTTGCGTACACTAATATGCAGAATACTCCGCACATATATAACAGACCTTCCAACAGGCCTACCATGCCTCACTTCTTGGCAGATACAGTAGGTGGTCCGGTCATGCAGGTAGAACCTAGCGAGCCTTTTGGGGCTTATTTGCAGGAGTATAGAGACTTAGGGGATGAGTTTCATGCTGCCATGTCTTTTTCAGATTTCTGCAACATGAAGAGTAGGAACAGGCCCAGGAATTTCAACAAGGGTTTCAATCACAACTATGAGTTGCAGAAGACCTTGGGCAGGTTGGCCATCCCGAACTTTGATGGGAATCGCGGAGGATCAGCGAGGATATGGATTCAAAAGTTGGATACCTATTTCCAACTCAATCCCATGACAAAGACAGATGCCATTAAATTGGCTACACTCCACCTGGACGGAGAAGCTCACGAGTGGTGGTACCACGGATTGGTGACATTGGGTCACAACACCATACGCTCCTACGGTGAGTTCACTCAGAAGCTCATAGAGAGGTTTGATAGGAAGGATTCAGAGATACATTTCAGGGAGTTGGCTCAACTCAAACAGACCGGTAGTGCAGAAGCCTTCATCTCAGAATTTCAGAGGATAGCAGTCAGGTAACAGATGTATCAGAGAGCAGGTTGACTATGTTATTCACTGAGGCCCTCATAGAGCCACTACGGGGATGGGTGAAAGCCTACAAACCCCTCACTCTGCAGGATGCCATTAGCAGAGCTAGAGATCTTCAAGATTCAATCCCCAAAAACAAGTTCTCGCTGAAAACCAATTTTCCTGTTAGGGACAAGGACAAGAAACCTTTCCAGCAGGATGTTCCCAAGAAAACATGGTTAGACGAGGACACTAGGAAATATTTGAGAAGGAAGAAACTATGCTTCACTTGCCAGGAACCATGGGTACCAGGACATAGGTGTGCAGGGAAGGCGAAGGCTCACTACATTGAGGTATATTCGCATAGTGATGAGGATTACTATGAGCAGGAAGCCACAAAAGAACTACGGGTAGCTGAGGAAGAATCACACCAAGGTGATACACCAGAGGGAGTCATTGCTACATTATCTGGAGTACCAAGATTCCATACTCTCAGGGTCAGGGGAGTAGTACAGGGTCACCGAGTAGGGGTATTGATTGATGGGGGAGCAACCCACAATTTCATTGACTCCGCTTGGGTAGCCAAGAGAGGTATTCAGACTGAGAAGTTCGAAGGATTCACTGTAGCAGTAGCCGGGAACTCCAGCATGGAGTGCAACTACTGGATTCCAAAATTGAATGTCACCTTAGGTAACTATCAGATGACAGATTTCTTCTACGTAGTGGATGTATCGGATACTCATGTAGTATTGGGTGTTCAATGGCTTTATTCTATAGGGAAATACACTACAGACTACAGGGCAATGGAAATGGAATTCCAGGGGCCAGACGGCAAACGGGTAGTTTTGAGGGGCATGAACACTTATTCCCCAAAACCGGTCTCGTCACAGAGAATGGAGGCAGTACTCCGACATGATGATATAGAATGGGCTGCAGAATGTTTTGTCACCTTTAGGAAGCCCCCAGAGACCAACACACAACACCCAAGTGACATTCAAACCTTGCTACAGAAACATGAAAAGGTTTTTCGGGACCTTCCATCAGGTAGACTGCCAGACCGAGGCTTTAAACACATCATTGAGCTAGAGGAGGGGACACAAGCAGTCGTCACCACTCCTTACAGGCATCCCAAAAGATACAAGGATGAGATTGAGAAAACAACCAAATAATTACTGGAGCTTGGATATATTCGGCCCAGTTCTAGCCCCTTCGCATCCTCAGTAGTATTGGTCAAGAAGAAGGATGGTACACTGCGAATGTGCATCGATTATCGAGCACTCAACAAAAAGACCATTAAGAACAGGTATCCCATTCCCAGAATTGACGAACTCATGGATGAGCTTCGGGGAGCTAAATACTTCTCCAAGATTGATCTTCGCTCGGGATACCATCAGATCAGGGTAAGGGACCAAGACATCTCCAAAACAGCGTTTCGCTGTCACTATGGTCACTATGAGTTTTTGGTCATGCCCTTTGGACTTACCAATGCTCCAGCCACTTTTCAGTCGTGCATGAACCACACCTTCAGAGCACAGCTACGTAAGTTTTTGATAGTGTTCTTTGATGACATCCTGATTTACAGCAAAACATGGGGAGAGCATTTGAAACACTTGGACGAAGTACTGAGCATTTTAGAAGAACATTCGCTTTATGCGAAAATGTCCAAGTGTGAGTTTGGCATGAAGGAAATGCTGTACTTAGGACACATAATTAATGCAGAAGGAGTATAGGTTGATATGCAGAAAATCCAAGCTATCAGAGATTGGCCCGCGCCAAAAACAATTACAGAATTGAGAGGTTTCTTGGGTCTGTGCACTTATTACCGACGGTACGTTAAGGGATTCTCCCAGTTTGCAGCACCCCTCACAGATCTCACAAAGAAGGGAGCGTTCACTTGGACAGACTTAGCACAGAAAACTTTCGAGGAGATGAAGGTTATTATGAGTTCCTGTCTAGTTTTAGCATTACCAGACTTCTCACAACCCTTTGTAGTAGAATGTGATGCCTCAGGGGAAGGGTTAGGAGCAGTGTTGATGCAAAACCATCACCCTATTGCATTTGAGAGCTGTAAACTGAAGAACTACGAGCGCCACTACTCCATATATGACAAAGAGATTCTAGCCATCTTCCATGCTCTCACAAAATTCAGACAGTACCTGGTGGGCAGTAAGTTCAAAATCAAAACTGATCATAACAGCCTCAAGTATTTCTTGGAGCAGAAGGAACTGAATGAGCGACAACAGAAATCATAGAAGAAAACATCGGCATCGGCAAAAAATCGGCAAGGGTCCAGAAAACATCTTCTCGGCAACATCGGCGTAAAAAATCGGCAAACCGCGACAAATATTTAAAAACACAAAATATATTCATTTTTTTCATAATTTTAAGCATATAAAGCAACAATGACATCAAATAAATACATTGACACATAAATATAGAAAAAACACTGATAGATATCGTGTAGGCATGCCAAATATAATATGAGACATAAAAGTCGATATTGAAAGTCTGAATATAGTTGTCCAATAGTACTCAAAAGTGGGAAATCAATGGTCCAATACATATATGATATTACAAAATGACATCACAAAACTAGTAGCTAACTATCTGTCTCTGAAATATAAATCAATGCCCTTTTCCCCTTTTACGGGAAAAGATAATGGGCTGTTTGCCAGGCCTGCCCCTGACAGTAGAAGGTCCTGGCCCTGTACTACTAGGTGCCAATGAGGGACTCGGTGCCAACAAGGGAGTAGATGCATCGACCACTGTAGAAAGTGGTGCTGATGAAGCCACATCACCCTCCATGAAGTCCTCTGTGTATCAATCAACTCCCATAGCATCCCAGTCCATCGTGTATCAATCAACTCCCATAGCATCATGTCTCTATTGTGTCTAGGGGTACCCTTCTCGACATAATAAGACCGAATAGACTCTTTGGCCCTATCCATGGCCTCGTACAAATAGCCCATAGCGGGCTTGTCACTGTCAACTAATCTCAAAACCTTTACCAAAGGTTCACTGATTGAGCACACTTCCTCCACTCCTTCCCAAAAGGAGTCGGTGTAAACCAATCTAGCGATGGCTTTCCCATCCTCTCTCCTGCTATATTTGCAATCTCGCCACTCATCACAAACAAACATTTGCTTCAGGTCAAACTGAACTCGAAGCAAAGATTGAAGAGAAATGAAGTTGGTGGCAAATCGTGTGATTCCAGGGCGCAACAATTCCCTGTTTCTCGTGCATCTCCTCATGAGGCTAAGAACCCAAGCATGGTTATATATGAATTTGGTGATACTCCTAGCCTGATCAACAACCTCCTTGATGAAGGGAATTTTCCCCACATCCTCCACCATCAAATCAATACAATGTGCAACGCATGTACTCCAAAATTATGAGGCGTGCCTCTCCATAAGCAATCTACTAACAACCACATAATTGGTCGCATTATCTGTTATGATATGCACCACATTGTCCAAACCAATCTCCTGAAGGACCCCATCCAACAACTCACATAACAATGTTGCTTCTTTTACCTATGTCGATGCATCAAAGGATTTGATAAGCATGGTACCTATAGGGCACTGTACCAAGAAATTGAGAAGGGTCCTACCCTTCGCATCTGTCCAACCATCAGACATCAATGTGCATCCAAAAATCTCCCATGATTATTTGAAATCCTCCAATCTAGTGTTGATGTCTTTCTTCTCTGCTTGAAGAATTAGGCCCCGAATCTCCTCATATGTAGGGCACTTGTACCCCGGGCCAACAATAGCAATGGCATCACACATAGGCTGAAAAAAATGATTGTTTCTTGTTATTGTAAGAGGCAAGTCACTCCAGAAAAACATCCTCCCCATAATCCTATCTACTTCTTCCTTCTCCCGTTTTTTAACCATGGACTTGATGCTATTCCGTGGAACAAAGAAAGATGAGGCAGCAGCCCTCACGGAAGCTGAACCCATGGCCGTGGAGCCCCCAACACTACCCTCAGTGGCATCCGGATGATCATAATCATATGTCCCTGAAGTCCTAGCCACTCCACCTGCAGCAAGTTTAGCTCTATTTGCAGCTGACTCTTCCCTTTTTCCATCTTTCGAGTGAATTGCATCATGGGCCATTCTCATAATCTCGGGGGTAATGGCACTACAAAGCCCCACATCATGGCTAGGGAGTTTTTCCAAATGGTACTTCAACCTGGTAATGCCTCCTGTCATATGTTGTCCACACAATTTGCAATTCAATTGTTGTCGGTTTGTTCCATCTTCAGGGTCAGCATATTGCCAAAATGGGTCCAATGCCTTTGGCATTTTTGCAATGGAAATGTATAGCCACAAAACTCAAACCTGTGATTGCAAAAAAACAAAAAAAAACATTAAACCCAAAGAACAAACAAAAAAAAACATTAAACCCAAACAGTTTTTAATCTAATGCTTAATGGTAGTGACACATAATTGTACAATACAGAATACCTTAATGGTTGTCACACTTAATTTTCAATTCTAGGGCTCCCTTCTATGTCCTTCCAACACAAAAGCCTCCCTTTTCAATGCCAAGGCCTGCACTATTATGGCATTATTTCATAAGTGCACAAGAATTGCAACAATTGAGTAAAACAAGATATATGTAAAATGGAAAAGAAAGAGTGATTATATTAATATAGAGTAATATAGAGACGACCTAATACAAGGTATATATGTATGATAATTTTTTCAAAAAAGTTAAAAACCCTGCGCAATCTTATGACTGTACATATCTGCACTGAATAGTGAATATTGATAATTTGAGGGTGTAATTAATGTTTTTTAAGATGGATTGCAGAGTCTAGAAGTGTTTGTCATGGGGCTTGTTGAGAAGGATCAATCGCTTGCTGCTGAATCAGAGAAAATAAAGAGTTGGTGGATATGACATCCCACTAGAAAGAGGGTTAGTACTATGTATTGACATGCCACCTCAAACTTGCGTAACTCCCTGTGCTTTATCTTATGTGACTGCTATTCAAGAAATAGATTTCAGGCCCACCAAGATATATTTGCACAATACTACATCGATGTGAACTTTGAAGTTACGAACCTTAATACTCTAGCAATAATGACAAATAATTTGAAGAAGGGATGGTCCACGACTACCTTGCTCAGTAGATGACAGTTGCAAACCCTCACTGCTCACCACTCTACAGCAAACCCTCACTACTCCCTCACAGACTCCTCACGGCAATTGCAACAGCGACGGCCCACACATCAGTTGACAGTCACGGCTCGAAGGCTACTCACGGCCCACACATCAGTTGCTAGCAAGCTCGGTCACGGCGTCTTCTTGCAAGCTCAAAGGGTACTCACAGCGTCCTCTTCCAGCAACTCGAAAACAAAAAAATAAAACCAAAAAAATCAATTTTAACCACCCGGAAATCGTCATCAGTCGCTGAGCCGCGGTTTCCTGTCGTGGCGCGATTTTTGCTATGGCGCGATTTTTTAGCAAAAATCGCAGATTTTTTCCAAACATCGCGCCGTCCGATTTTTACAAAAAATCGCGATTTTATCGGGTGAAAAAATCGCTGGGCATGAAAAATCGCGATTTTTCGGCGATTCTTTCTTCTATGGCAGAAATGGGTCAGCAAAGTACAAGCCTATGATTTCGAGATCGAGTATGTAAAAGGTAAGAATAATATAGTAACTGATGCATTATCTAGGCATCCCGCCTCATTATCTCTCAGTAGTATATCCACAGATTGGAGGGCACTTCTCTTAGTAGAATACTCCAAAAATAAATTCGCTTGCAAATTATTGGATGGACAAATTCAGGATGACAGGTACAGGATTGTTGATGACATCATCTATTACAAGAACAGGATATACGTCGTCCCAGAATCCACATTGAGGAAAAAGATCATTCAAGCAGCACATGATTCTCCTTTATCAGGGCATCAAGGTTTCTTGAAGACCTACAGGAGGATCTGAGAGAGGTTCTCATGGAAGGGCCTCAAGCGGGAAATTATGCAGCATGTACGGGAATGTAGCATCTGTCAACAGAACAAGATTGAGATCATCCATCCAGCAGGGTTACTTCAGCCACTACTGATTCTAGAACATAAGTGGGAAAGCATCTCCATGGACTTTATTACAGGATTGCCCAAGGTCCAAGGGCGAGATTGTTTATATGTAGTGGTTGACAGACTGACCAAGTTTGCACATTTCTTTTCGATATCATTAGACTACTCGGCAGCTCAAGTAGCTGAGTTATTCTTCAGGGAGGTCTTCAGGTTACACGGGTTACCTAAGACCATTGTCAGTGATCGGGATAGCAGATTCATAGGTGCCTTCTGGCAGGAACTATTCAGATTAGTGGGGACCGAACTGGCTACCAGTACGAGTTATCATCCCCAGAGCGATGGACAAACTGAAATAGTCAACAAGTGGATCGAAGGATATTTAAGGAACTATGTAGCAGGGCAGCAGCGAACTTGGATCAAATGGCTACACATAGGGGAGTATTGCTACAATACTACCTATCACATGTCTATTAGGATGACTCCTTTTAAGGCATTATATGGTTACGAGGCCTTGGACTATGCAAATTTGGCATTTGGAGATAGTAGGGTTCCTAAAGCTAAGGATTGGATACAGGACAGTCAAGACATTCTGAAAATCTTGAAGGAAAACTTACAAACAGCCCAGAATCAATAGAAGTTGTATGCCGACAAACACAGGATTGAGCGGAGCTTTGAGGTAGGGGATTTGGTATACTTAAGGCTCCAACCTTACATACAGTCTTCGCTTAAGAAGAAAGGAGCAAAAAAGTTAAAACCTCGCTTCTATGGACCCTACAGATTAATCAGGAAGGTGGGAGAGGTGGCATATGAACTAGAACTTTCACAGGAAAGTAAAATTCACAATGTGTTCCATGTGTCTAACCTGAAGAAGACCCTTGGGGAACACATTGCTCCATCTACAGAGTTACGTCCTTTAGATGATGAAGGACTGCTGATACTGATTCCCAAACGGATCATACAGACTAGAGAAAGGAAGCTCAGAAACAGGGTAATCAGAGAGTACTTGGTTCAGTGGAAAGAACTACCGCCAGAGGATGCCACCTGGGAAGGTGAACAGGTATTGCAGCATCCCAGTTTGCAGTTGCTCGAGGACAAGCAATCTCAAGTGGGGAGGACTGTAATGTCCTCTTTCGATCAGGCCTTGAGGCCCAAAACCGCTAACCTATGTGATTCCTGTGGGTTCGAGCGGTTACTGACAGTTAGGGAATTATCTAAGGACTGATGCCATCCATAGAAAATCTAGGGCATCATCATTAGGTCAAGAAGGGCCACCGGGTCCAAAGGCCACCTTCGTGCATGCCATCCAAGCATTATTTAATGATGCCTGCACTTATTTAAGTCTCCTGGCACATGCATGCAAGTCAACTGCAAATTAGAAGATAAAGTGACCTAATTAGGTCAAAGATTAGGGTTTTCGCAGTTGAAAGTTATAAAAAGAGGATAAAGCGAAAGGAGACTTCACTTTTGATGATTATTATTTTGGGAGCTCTTGAATAGCAACAGAGCGTGCAACACAGCAGTTGGGGTTGGAGACGGCGTCTTCAACTAGCGGGGTTTCGGCAGTGAAATATCTGCCCTAGTCTCATTCAGGGTAAGCCATACAGGTTCACCATTTGCTCTTACATTCATTCATAGTTATCCAGTATACGGTGTAGATTGTTGCAGGGACACGTGTGCAGCCGTAAGGGGGGTTTTAGCCAGAAAGCCCTAATCAGTTGCTGGGTCTTCAGATCTCAATTTTACTTCGAAACTCAGGCACCATTCTCATCATCGACATCTTACTCCGGTACCCGCTGATTATCAGATTCGACCGTGCTCATCCGAAGCAGTTATCAGCTATTTCGGGATCAGGGGGGGCGTGAGCAGCTGTCTCTCTGGAACAATTTGCTAGCCTACCTAGAGACCTCCGAAAATCTGCATGTACCAGGCATTCTCTCCAGCACGGGAAGGCTATCAGTCCTGCAAATCGACAGCTCCATCAGACACCTCCATCACTGAAAACGTCACCCTTATTTGATCTGGGGTTCTTGTTGCTGGGGTTTCATCGGAAGCAGAAGATATTAGTCCATCTCCGATTCAGTTCTTGATGCTTGCATACTCTCTCAGGAGTAGTCCAACCAGCTTATCAATGGTAAGTGTTCATTCTATCTCACAAACCCTAACCCTAATTTTTGCTATAAAATAGGGAATTTTGCATGGCAGTTTGCATGCCCGGTTGTATCAGCATAATTGCATAGGAATAGAAAATATCGGGATTTGGGATATTACAGAGGAGAAGCCTCCTTAAATAGGTAAAGAGAGGGAAGAGACCTCTCTTGCATGCATTCCACTTGTAACTTTAGAGGAAGAGGGGTCCATGGAGGGGGGCGCACTTCTTTCTTGGGCGCCTGCTTTGGTCAAAAATCAAAATACAATGGGGGTGGGGGGCGGGGAGGAACCCCCCTCTTAGGTTTTAAAACCTTATGCCAAGGCCAAATGGAGGGGATCACTAAGGTAGGACCCTCTACATTGGTTTATTTTAATTTTCTAATTTGCTAAGGATAGAGAGGGCGCCTCCCCTAGGGAGGCGCCTCCAATCTTGTGAAACACTTGCATGGGATGTTTGCATTAGGGGGTGGGGGGGTTGTTTGCCTCTAATGCAAACAACCGTCCATATGCAAGTGATATGGGCATCAGATGCCACATATCTCCCGTTACATTACAACTTTTTTATGTTGAGAGACATTTTTTAAATACCAAAAATTTAAAAATCCTAGGTAAAAACTTAATGAAATTCCGCAAGATTATGGAGAATGTCTAGCATGGAATATTAAAGATTCCTAGGCCTTAATCACCCTGTAGACTCAATCATTAGAACACCTTTCACCACTTCGGGAGAAATTTTGAGTGAAAAACTTAGATAATTAAAATCACTAAAAAGGAATTTTACTTATCCAAGTGACAAAACACTTGATGAAAGGACTTCCCTAATGATAAAGTCCCAGGCAAATAAGTTTTACAAAAAAATGACCTTCATGCTGACATATTATTACAAAATTTCCTTACAGGGGCGCAGAGATTTCATGGAGAAAAGATAAGAGGAGACAGAGGAAAAACTGCCTTGCTTGAAAAACTTTGTCAAGTACTTCTTTCTCTTCTTCAAGGCACATGGTACATGGTTTCCCACCTAGTTGGAACTTGGTTAGGTGGTCAACAGATCCCAAACATGTGCAAGTATAAAAGAAAAAAGGTGCAAGTTACCTCAATATTTAAGACCAAACTCTATCCAAACATCCATAGACCCGACACTGAAATTGCCTCCAAAGCCTTTTATTAAAAATACTCAGAAAAATATTACAATGAGTGCAAGCAGAGGTTCCACCTTCTGATGCTTTACAATGGAAAAAGTCCTTGTTTAAATAGAAAACCGGGAGGCAGTGGGCACATTTGCCAACTTTAGATGACTGAGGTCAAATTTGAGTTTGAGAGGGAGTTAATCCCTTGATTCAGGAGAGTTAGCGGGAGTTGTAGTCAAGGAAAATGAACCACCTGTCAAAAGGTAGGCGCAACCCCTCTTTCAGATTTCCAAAACATGCCAGATGGCTGCCACACAAGCTAATGTGCCTCTATCTATGGAGAAAAACGTCCCCTTGAATATGCAAACTCATATTGGTTAGATTTGATGTTGAATGCCGATTAGAATCCTTAGTTAACTCTTATTTGATGCTTAGTTAACTCAGTTTGACTTTGAACATGCCCAGGACAAGCTTCCACTGATTTAGGAATGTCTTTTTCCATTATTTTCCAAAATTTTGGTCTTTTTTGCCATTTTGCAAATTTGTGATTATTCATCCCTTATTTTTAATTCTTTTCGAAAAGTGAATAAAAAAGGCCAACAAAGAGAGAAAATAAAGAAACCAACAATTTCTAAAAACTCAGAAACATTGCAAAAATGTGTTTTCTGAGTTGGCAAAGTAAAATGACAACTCCTAAGACATTTCTAAAACACTATGGAGTGTTTTTCTCGGGCAAATAAGGTGGCACGATTTTTCTCTAAGAGTGGGGCACACTTCCTCAAGGAGATGGCTCATTTCCCAAGGAGGAATTGGAAAGAAGTAAAAACAAGCGGAGTATAAGAGCTTGGTTTTGGAAGCAAGCTGTTTTTCATGCTTTTGCCAACCATTGCCAACCTTTTCCAACTTGTTGCCAAGCTAGCAAGTGCGCCCCGTCTTGGAAAGTGTGGCCCCCCCTCTTGGTTTCATATTTTTCTATATAAGCAGGCACTTGCTCTTCATTTTACATGAAATAAGGAACCTCTGCTCCTGTAATGTATTGTTGTTAGTTTATGAATAAAGTTGAGGCTTTGGAGGTCCAAATTGTGCAAGAGATCTCATGAATGTGAATGTTGTGCTTGAATCGAGGTGATATTTAGCTAGTTGCTTTTCCTTTCTTATAACTTTGTAGATCTAATATCTAGCTTAGAAAGTCATTTCTTGATCACAAAGTAAACATTTAAAGGCTTAAATTGTGTTTGATTATCTGAGGTTAAGAAGTAACAGATTGTAGTCGGTAATACATATGTTCTTCTTGTTTCATTCAATTAACCACACTAGATTTGATCTCACTTGTTTGAAGGTTTTTGTAGTTTGTAGATCATCTTAGGTGAAGGAGAAATGGGAGATCAGTTGCATCCCTTTTCTCTTCATTATCCATATGTGGATCCAACTCTTCTTGCTTTTCAGGCATTTCCATCTCCTCACAAAGATTCAAGTTGAAGCTTGAGAACCTTTCTTCTTCCCTTTTAAAATTAATCTCTCTCTTTGGTTACCTTTAAAAGCAAGCTCATATTTCTTTTAAAAGTTAACCATACAATTCTTAGCTTGTTCATTTTGCTAGATCTAAATGTGCTCTAAACTTGCCATCATAAGCTTAGATCTAGTTTATTTTCTTAAGTACTTGAAGTAGCATAATTTCTCTATCTTTCATGAGTACTAAGCTGTAATTTTTTATTTTTGTAGTTTTGGACTAATCCTCTAATTTATAAGTTTTTAGCTTGCTGTTTTTTGCATTTTGCTGACAGGACAAGTGGAAGTGTTGGCGAAATTTTGAAGATTTTAGCCTCTCAAAGCACCTCCTCATCCCCCTTCTTCATCCTTTTCTTTCGACAAGCTATTGTAATCCTTCTTAATCAATTTTTCAAGATCAAAGGGCAGCCCTCTAAAAAATCAGTATTGTAATAATTAATAAAAGAGCAAGTGGGATTATGGCTCCCACATGCTCTTTCCCCCACTTGGGGGAAGCCTGTATCTGTCCTTGAGTGGTTTGATTTTAAAAAAAATGATATTTACTTACTGCAATAGTTCTAGATCAATCAACTTTTAAAATATTACGATCTTTTTCAAAGTAATCAAATACTAACCCGACATTGCATTGTCGTAGTAATTAGTCTCACAATTTCTTTGGTTTTACTTCTTAACACAAGCACACAATCCCTCCTAACGGGTTGTATCTTTTCGTACTTTGCTTTTACAAATTGAAACAAACATTTGCCTCTGCTATGTATGGTCTACTCCCCGCAGGCTTGCCTGAGCTTGGGGATATCCAAAAGTGGGAGTGTGCACTTCTTAATTTCTCACATTTAATTAATCAACTCACATTAATAAAATCAACATCCCCCAAACATTAAGAAAATTCGGCATAAAACGAGTTTGGTAAATAGTGGGCAAATTCTTCGGGGAAAATAGGAACAACTAGACAGTGATCGTTGGGCCTCATCAGGCTAGATCCTTGTTGGTGTAGTGTTGGACACACCCCCACATCTCCATCTAGCCCACATTTTCCTGTGTGGAGCCACTTTTCCCAAAATTTGGACATATTCCCTGTACCATTCGGTATATCGAGAATCCCTTTCCCTTTAATCACTCATCATTTTAATAATTGAAATCGACCAAGTACACAACAAAACATTTTCCCATTTTCAACAGCATTTACTTTTATGACTCCATGTTGGCACCGGTTTAATTCTTGCACTTCTATTTGCTTTCAGTCACATGGTGATTATATTGATATATCTTGTTATGTTGTTGAATTAAGCTCTTTAATTATGCAAAGTGTCTTGTCAGCAACTTACTCATCTTTAAACTCGTAAAACAACCCTAGCTAACACTTAAAACACTTAAGAGCCTTAGAAACACTCTTTAGGAGTTAAGCCTAAACGAAGGAGTCATGATCAAGTGATAGGTACTGACTCGAGACTTGCCCCCAAGGACGCACTTGGCAGCTTGAAGATTTCTGCCGTGTTTCCCCCCAGGTGCGTAAAAGGCGGCAACATGGGGTATTTGGCTTATGTGATATTCTTTCCCAAGGATGCGGGGAATCGCTAGGGACCCCCACGAATCGCTCCCGATTCGCGCTTTGGGAGGAATCGCTCTCGGAATCGTGATTCCTCATCGATTCCTCCTGGGAGCGTTTTTGGGAATCACGATTCCTAGGGAAAAATAACGCTCCCTGCCGTCCCCGGAATCGTTGAGGGAGCGACGCTCTTGGAGCGATTCCTCAATGCTCCCAAGCAAAAAAAATGCTCCCGAAAATGTTCCCTTAGCGATTTCGTGCGTTAAGGAAATTGTTTTCCATTTTTCTCAATTTTGCAAAAAAAATAGTTGTTTAGTGATTGACTAGGGTTAAATTAGCCTTTATAAACACTATTGGACTCCATTTGGACTCATTCTAGTCCTCATTTGCTTGTTTTCATTTATCTTGCCAGGGCTTTGAGTGGCTTTGCTGGTTGTTTGAGAGCAAATTTGTAGGAGATTGACGGGGAAATTGAAGGGGAGATTGAAAGCTTCTATTTGTGAGGCCTTGGAAGGAAGATTGAAGGCTTCCAAAGATACATTCAACCATCCTTGAAGAGCTAAAGAGGTAGGCTCTAAAAACCCAATCTTTGTTTGTTTTAAAAAAAAATATTTCACTATGTTAAAATTTTAAATCTTGTATGTGTTTTTTTCCTATTGTTTCCAATTTCTTCTTTTCCATCATTCTATTACAGGCAAGAAGTGATTCTCATATTGAATCAAGAAGCATGATGGGTATGTGCTTTTTGTTTTTGGTTTCAATTCTTTTCATGTTGATGGTGGTGGGAAGTAGATTTGGTGGTGGGAATGATGATGAGGAAGAGATAGGGAGTGGCACATACCATGGAGAGGAGGAGGAAGAGGGAGAGGATGAGGAGGAGGAGATTAAGAGTGATGAGGAGCAAAAACAAAAGGACACAACACCTTTGTGGAAGTATGTGACAAGGCTTGGGGGAGGTAGAGGGGGTGGAACTGCGAAGTTTGCATGCCTCCATTGTAATAAAACTTACACAGGTTCATATACCCGTGTGAGAAAGCATTTGTGTGGGCTTATGCCATGTGATCAAGGTAAGGCTACTGGAGTCAAAACATGTGACAAAGTGTCAACTAAAGAAAGAAACAAATACAGTATGGAAGAAGAGGCCGCTCAAAACAATTCCAAGAGATCAAGGGTCTAATCTGAATCCCCACAGAGAATGTTTAGTAGTGGATTTGGATCATCATCCACCCATGCTAGTGGATTCTCGTTTATGCGAAAAACATTATCAGATTTCCTTGACCTTGGTGGCAGAGATGATGTGGATTCAAAAATTTATAGGTTTCTCTATGCATGTGGTGTGCCATTCAATATTCTTCGCTCACCCTATTGGCATGAAATGGTACAAGCCATCAATGGTGCCCCTTAAGGATATATGAGCCCTGGGTATGACAGCGAAAACCGTGGGGCTTGATAGGGAAAGAGCCAAAATCAATAGCGCTCTTGGAATGTTTACAAATAATTGGTCCAACTATGGGGTATCCATTGTATTTGATGGGTGGACAAATGTTAAAGGCAAGCCATTGATAAATATTCTTGGCGTGTCTGCTAGTGGTGCGGTCTTCCTTTCAACTCATGACTACTCAGATTGCTACAAGCCTAGTATTAATATTGCACAACCTTTACTTGAAACCATTCAAATGATTGTGCCATACAATGTTGTTCAAGTCATCAGAGGTAATGCTGCTAATTGTAAGGTAGCAGGAGCAATCATTGAGGATAAGGCAGCAGGAGCAATCATGGTTGATGTTATCTATTAGATTGTTAGATTTTGTTGATGGAAAATATTATATGTTTAAATTTGAAGGTTGATGTTGTTGATGATTGATCATTTGATGACAATGTTACAAGTCATAGCTCCTAGATGATTGATGTTATATGTGTATTAAATAGTTATATCTACGTTTTTTATAGCTAATTTGGCATAATACATGTTTTTTTTAATATATATGCATCAAAATATATTAAAATATGTATTATATAAAAAACGATCCTGAAACGCTCCCAAAACGAAATCTTTTGAAAATTTCGCTTTTCGCTCCCGCTCCCACTCCCACTCCCCGCTCCCAACAACGTAGTTCTTTCCTCCTTGTACCTTTTCAAGCTTTCTTGGTTCATTATCTACAATAGCATATGGGGGCTGAGAAGTTTTTTGCCCCAATTAAGTGAAATTTCTAAAGTATCCGTGCAGGATGGGATTTGTCTTTTACATCCCATTTGGAACTGGAATAATTAGGGTTAGTTTATTTCTTAGGATTTGCAGTTGTAGGGTTGCAAATTAAACATTAGTGATTTTTTCTTCTAGATAGATCTTTGGGATTTTGAGTCTAAGACATGGAAGGACTAGAAACTGTTGGCTATCCAAAAGGCACTTACGTCTTTTGATAAGCGAGTTATCAGGATATTATGGGGTTTATTCTACATGAGGAGTTATATACGTTAAATAGTTATATGTGGGGCCCTAGCTAGGGGAATTGCGGATTGAAGTTTAGGAAACAGATTCAACATTATGACTCCAAAAGATGTACTCCCTTATGTCCAAAAGATGTACTCCCTTCTCCACTAGAAGCATCTCTTCTCCCTTGTTCTGAATTTGAGAGGGAGATCTTTTTAGGCTGATGATAGGTGGACTTGTAGGCTGCATAATCTTTGGTCTCTTTATTTCAGTTAGAAATTACGGGTCTTTGCCTAGCTCATTATCTATCACCAGATGTCACTTAAAGTTCATTTGGCTAAGATTGGGTTGACTGAAGATCTTTGTTTAGTATGGGGTGGTCCATTGATGGTAAATCACATTCTTTGGAATTGCAAGTTTACCAAGTGGAAATATATTGAGGATCAACACTCAGTCTTGTTTTAGGGGCAACTCCATTGTAAAGAAATTTAATGACTTAATATGTAATTTCTCATTTACACATTATGTCAAACACTTGATCTAACTAGGGTTTATGATTAAAAATTACTTCTTTAATTTGAAATATAAACCAGCATGATCAAGAACTTTCCAAGACTGAAGCAAACCATTCACACATGAATACACAGTGTTATCACATATATAGTATCCAGGCCACCATATTCTATTTTTCAGATACAGTACATTTTTCATCCAGATCTCTTACATATGAGATGCTGAGATGAGCAGTTTTGACGGATCATTATTTTGTTAGTGGACTATTATACTCTCCCATGTCAGGATTGAGTCTCAGGACACTCAGATTCGAGGACTGATGTAGCCATTTAGTCATTTGCAGAGCAATTGATGATGCCCAAATTGGTTTAGTGTTTTCTCATTGGACATGTGATGGTTCAGAAGGATTATTTGCATGGTTACGACTCAACATTTATTATATTGTGTTATGGTTATCATTGCTCTTATACTCATTTTTGTGACATATACTAGCATTTAGTGTTATGATTTGGTGGTCATAAATATTGGACTTGGATGTATTTGTATTATGTATTGATGTCCCTACTTAGACTTGGAAGTTCTTGATCTATACTCATTGGTGTTACCCTCCTTAGGGAGAATAGAGGTAGTCATTCCCACCATTTCTTTGGCTTGCTAGTGTTGGCTTCATCATTCACTGTCTCCACTCATCCATTACCTTCCAGTTTTGTTTTAACCCGACTTACTATTTGACTTGTGGCATGGAGGACCTTTCCACGCTAGAACCTTTGTTGGACAAACTTCCCTGTTCATACTGTGTCTCGGCTCTGAGTTGGTGACAGAACTTGCCTTTGGTAAGTTGGATTGTATGCCTAAATCATTCTGGTTGGTTGTCCCGATGTTTGGCACTGTGCAGAACTCCCCCTAGTCACTTGAGATGTTGTTGGCTAAAACTGACAGCTCATGTACTACTTGTATTGGAAATGTGTATATATGCGCCCATGAAAAATATAAATTCTAAACTGTGTTTCTCAACATATGTGAGCAAAGGGCAAGAGCAATGAAATGCTAAAATACCTCGTGAAGGGTATAAGAAAAGGTCCCAAAAGCAATGGTTCAATATATGCTATATCCAAATATTGCTGACCTTATAAATTTGAATATGTCCTGGATGAAAGCTGCGATTAACTGTGCTTTTAAGAACTAGTGAAGTCCCAAAGGGTCATATAGGCCAAAAAGGCCATGGAAATAAAAATGATGGTCCTAATGAAATTGGGTCAAACTTGATGTAGACATGATGACTAAGTTGAATAAGCACTCTCTGAACAACTCAACCATTTGTGAGGCATTGCCATTCCTTGTGTTGTTGTTTGTCCGACATGTGGTTATAGTGAGTATTCCCTTTCCATATCCAATTTGTCATGATGTTAAGTAGGTAGTCATCCTTTGCCCTAGCCTTGTCAATTTCATCCTTCACCCTTCACTAGCAAATTGACTACAACTATGAAGTGAGTATAGTCCTGAAACTCTGGTCTGAGTAATAATAAATAAAACCCTATATATGTATTTGGTTGATGTACCGCTAGTGAGATGACTGCTACTTGTTGTGATTGTTGCTTAAATGATTTGTAGAGTATGTCTTGGCCTTATAACACTTGCAGTAGATGGATGATAGTCTGAGTTATATTATTGGTATCTGGTCATTTACAGATGATTATATTGTCTATTGGATATGGTTGATGATCAGGTAGAGACCTGGAAAGGGTATGAGTATACACCCTAGATGGATTTGGACTCTCTGAGTCTAATGAGATAGTTTATTTTTATTTCCGGGCACTTGCAGAGATGGTCAGGCTCATTTTACTCTTTTGATGCAGTTTTGCTTCACAGGATGATGTGTCTGAACAGGGAGATGTTCTTATTGGATCTCCTAGGGCGCTGTATGGGGCATAGGGGGTGCAACCACTTGATTATACCATAGTACCCCCATCCCAGAGAGCTTGGTGGGCTCAGTTGGACAACGCAAGCACCCTAGGAGGTTGTTTTGGCAGGTTTACATTTCCCGAGGCAGATTAAAAAAATGATTAAATGGCTATTGAAGAAATCGATTTGGGCTATTGAGGCAAGGAAATGACATGGGATGAGTCATGTTGATGAGAGTGATGTCCTCTGCACATTCTCCAGCAGTTGCAGCACCTGATTGGGCCCACACCTATTTTTCGGGCATTTTTATATTATTTTCTGGAGCTTTTGGGAGGCTCATGATTTCTTCAAGGAGGCACAAAGTCAAAAGATTAAAATATTATATTATTTTATTGTGCCATGGGGCACCCAGAGAGAGTTAATTAACACTCCATGGACCCACCATGTGCTTTATTTATTTCTTGTTGAGTGGGGTACCCTCTTTATGGGTGGTCTAGTCCACTTTGGTACTTTATGGTTATATTGATCCATGTATTGTATGTTGAGCTCATCTCAACCATTGATTAGAACATTTATATCTTTTAATCTTAGCCGCTTGTTTTGAAAGTGGTTAGGATTTTGGTTCTCTCATTTCTATTTAAAAGAGAGAGCTTCTCATTTGTAAGGGGTCTTTGGCTCTTGGATCTGATTAATAGAAAAACTTTCTTGTGGATATTTTTTGGATGTCCTTTGCATCTGGTGTTCTTAGATGGTGTTTGAAAAGTCTTTTGCTTCCTACCATTCGGGAAATTGTTGCAAGATCTATATATTTTTGGGAATCTTTGTCTTGTCTACAGGAGGGCGACTTCAACTTGGGCGTTTTTGCAGGGGGGCTTCAACTCACTTAGACTGTTTTCGTTTTTTATCAGGGGGTTTTTATTAGTGTCATTGCGATTTATGATTTTCTCTTGCTATTTTTTTGTAGCATTTAGCTTTTTCTCTTGCGGCAACAAATCTGAACAAATTTTATATGGTTGACGTTTTTTGTGCAGGAGAGGGCGCATTGAATCTTTGGAACAAAATGTTGGACATAGAAATTGCTCAAAGCTTCTCAAATTGATCGGGATAGCAAGGATCATCACCTTTAAGGCATCTACAAGGATTTCCAGGTAAGATCTGCAGGTTAGTTCTTTTCTTCCGGATCTCAACTCACTGACACATGCTTTTCTTCATTTTTCTGAAAAATCCATAAATAATAAAAAACCAAAAAATACTAAAAAATAAACTGCTTGATCTCTGGACAAACCACTGCTGGGTTTTGTAGATCGGGCCTCCCTCTCACCAATTCACCCCTAATGTTGAGCTAGTTTGCCCTAGATCTGAGAAACTACCTTCTCAAACCCTAGCGCCCCTCACTGAATTTTTGACTTTTTCTGAGATCTGATTTTTCTGAGAAAATAACAACTTGGGTTTGTAGATCGGGTCCTCCTCACTCCAAATCACCTCCAACGCTGAGCGAGAGGTTGACGGGTGGCTCTAGATCTAAGAAACTGTCTTTCGAGATCCTTGCATTTCTCATCATTTTCTGACTTTTTCCAGATCTGATTTTTTCGGCATTTTTTCAACTTGGATTTGTAGATCAGGTTATCCCCATCCCATTTCCCCTCCAACGCTGAGTTGATGGTCTCTGAATTTTCCTAGATCTGAGGATCTGCCTCTCCAAACTTTAGCGCTGGCCACCTTACTGCTGTTTTCCCCTGTAGACTGAATTTTTCGGCCAAATAGTTTTCTGGATCCATAGATCAGGACATTTCCCAGGTGGGTTCACTCCAACGCTCGATAGATACTGACTCCATTGCCCTAGGTCCATCAGGCACTGATCTCCAACCCTAGCGCTAGCCCCTCTTTGGCCTTTTTCCTTGCAAATTGATCTTTCCCCGATGACTCGGGATCTCTAATATTGTCACATCTATCATCGAGTCTATCCATTAGTACTAGATAGCCCCAACATTGTCCTTGCCCTCCCTGCATTGGTCACGTTTCCCAAGGCAATGAATATCTTTACCAGTTGCTAGTACCTCAACCCTAGATCTGATATTTACTCCATAGGTCACCTATGTTCGACTTTGGATCAACCCTTATTTGTCTAAAAACCTTATGGAAAGACCTAGCACATTTAGAGACATATTCCATAGATCTAAGGTCTCCAATTACCTTACACCTTACGTACCTCAAGTCTAATTGATCTGATCTGGTGTCTAGGTCTAATCTCTCCTATCGGGAGTAGATCTAGGTCTCCACCTTTGTTGTCTCGGGCTTAGATAACATAAAGTGAAGGCTGCCTTGATTGGCGTGACAACCATCCATTTGGGAGTCTAGGCAGTCTTGGTTCCACCTCCTTAGTTGCTTGTCCCTCTACCATCCATTCTGGATCCACCATACATAGGCAACTACAAGGTTGGTGATAACACATAGGAAATTTTGGTCAAAGATCGGGCAAAACCCCAACTCTTGGGGAAAATCCTAAAAAGAGAAAATTATCATTAAAAGGAGAATCTCAGAAATTTTCTTTTCAACACAGAAAATATTTTTCTTCCAACCCTTACTAAAAAATTCAATCACCCAAAACAACTTCAAATACCTTGATTTCCGTGCCAATCTGTTGCTGTACGGATCTGCTGTACTTTCACATGTGTGGTACGAAATTGTACGGTCTGCACACATGCTGTACAGTTTTGTACTTTCTTCTTGCCTCAGGAATCCTGCCACAACAGTGATAAATGCAGTGTTCCACGGGGACGCGTCTCCCAGGGTCGGGGGCGCGCCTCCTGCGCTTCTGTAATGTCCCCTTCCTTTTAGGCCTTGAGGCCCATACCGCTAACCCATGTGATTCCTGTGGGTTCGAGCGGTTACTGAGAGCTAGGGGATCAGATCNCTTCCTATGCCCTAGGGGCTGGGAGGCTCCATGGGAAACGTTTCCCAACGCCCCTCTTTCTGTAAAACTTGGGGTAACGTAGGTCCAGGAGTTTCTTGGATTGGGGTGCTCCCACACGCCCCCTCTTGAAAATGGGGGCCTCCCACAGGCCCCCATCCCCATCGAATTTATACATTTTTTTACTTGAAAACAAAAATGGTTCATCTTAAATTTTAGTCTTTTAGACTAAATGGTCATTATAAATCGAAATAGAAACAAATAAAAAGAAAGAAACATCGATATGATATGCTTGGCTATAACGATTGCATTTACATTACTTATGTTCTTCTTGTTTCATTCAATTAACCACACTAGATTTGATCTCACTTGTTTGCATCCCTTTTCTCTTCATTATCTATATTTGGATCTAACTCTTCTTGCTTTTCAGGTATTTCCATCTCCTCACAAAGATTCAAGTTGAAGCTTGAGAACCTTTCTTCTTCCCTTTTAAAATTAATCTCTCTCTTTGGTTACCTTTAAAAGAAAGCTCATATTTCTTTTAAAAGTTAATCATACAATTCTTAGCTTGTTCATTTTGCTAGATCTAAATGTGCTCTAAACTTGCCATCATAAGCTTAGATCTAGTTTATTTTCTTAAGTACTTAAAGTAGCATAATTTCTCTATCTTTCACGAGTACTAAGTTGTAATTTTTTATTTTTGTAGTTTTGGACAAATCCTCTAATTTATAAGTTTATAGCTTGCTGTTTTTTGCATTTTGCTAACAGGACAAGTGGAAGATTTTAGCCTCTCAAAGCACCTCCTCATCCCCCTTCTTCATCCCTTTCTTTCGACAAGCTATTGTAATCCTTCTTAATCAATTTTTCAAGATCAAAGGGCAGCGCTCTAAAAAATCATTATTGTAAGAATTAATAAAAGAGCAAGTGGGATTATGGCTTCCACATGCTCTTTACCCCACTTGGGGGAAGCCTGTATTTGTCTTTGAGTGGTTTGATTTTTTTTAAAATTATATTTACTTACTGTAATAGTTCTAGATCAATCAACTTTTAAAATATTACGATCTTTTTCAAAGTAATCAAATACTAACCCGACATTGCATTGTCGTAGTAATTAGTCTCACAATTTCTTTGGTTTCACTTCTTAACACAAGCACACAATCCCTCCTAACGGGTTGTATCTTTTCGTACTTTGCTTTTACAAATTGGAACAAACATTTGCCTCCGCTGTGTATGGTCTACCCCAGTGTTATCGGAACCGGACCGGAACCGGCAAAACCGGCCGGTCTGACTGGTTTACAGGATTGGCCGGTCTGGTCAGCAAAAAAAAACATAAAACCGGATTTTTTTTCCAAACCGGGTACGAAACCGGCCGGTTTGGACTGGGGACTCACGAAACTCAATTTAAAAAAAAACCAGAAAATAAAACTTTGCTGATGTACTTTGGAGCCTCTTTGTTAATGTACTTTGGTTTAGAACCTCAAAGATGTATTGCACTAGGTGCTATTTTGGATATTTGCACCCATATTTGCTATAAATATGAGAAACTTTGCATTCTGTATTAATGGTTTGGATTCATATGTATGCACATGAATATATATGTTTTTTACAACATATGAATATTTTATGTATTTTTTAGTCAACCGGTTTTTAACCTAGTTTTTTGTCGGTTCCGGTTTGGTTCACATTTTGGGCTTCACTGGTTCGATGACCGGTCCGGTTCCGATAACATTGGTCTACACCTCGCAGGCTTGCCTAAACTTGGGGATATCCAAAAGCAGGAGTGTGCACTTCTTAATTTCTCACATTTAATTAATCAACTCACATTAATAAAATCAACATCCCCCAAACATTAAGAAAATCCTGCATAAAACGAGTTTGGTAAATAGTGGGCAAATTATTCAGGGAAAATAGGAACAACTAGACAGTGACCGTGGGGCCTCATCAGGCTAGATCCTTGTTGGTGTAGTGTTGGACACACCCCCACGTCTCCATCTAGCCCACATTTTCCTATGTGGAGCCACTTTTCCTAAAATTTGGACATATTCCCTGTACCATTCGGTATATCGAGAACCCCTTTCCCTTTAATCACTCGTCATTTTAATAATTGAAATTGACCAAGTACACATCAAAACATTTTCCCATTTTCAACAACATTTACTTTTATGACTCCATGTTGGCATTGGTTTAATTCTTGCAATTCTATTTGCTTTCAGTCATATGGTGATTATTGATATATCTTGTTATGTTGTTGAATTAAGCTCTTTAATTATGCAAAGTTTCTTGTCAGTAACTTACTCATCTTTAAACTCCTAAAACAACCCTAGCTAACACTTAAAACACTTAAGAGCCTTAGAAACAGTCTTTAGGAGTTAAGCATAAACGAAGGAATCAAGATCAGGTGACAGGTACTGACTCAAGACTTGCCCCCAAGGACGCACTTGGCAGCTTGAAGATTTCTGTCGTGTTTCCCCCCAGGTGCATAAAAGGCGGCAACATGGGGTATTTGGCTTATGTGATATTCTTTCCTCCTTGTACCTTTTCAAGCTTTCTTGGTTCGTTATCTACAATAGCATATGGGGGCTAAGAAGTTTTTTGCCCCACTGATTAAGTGGAATTTCTAAAGTATCTGTGCAGGAAGGGATTTGTCTTTTACATCCCGTTTGGAGCTGGAATAATTAGGGTTAGTTTATTTCTTAGCATTTGCAGCGATTTTTTCTTCTAGATAGATCTTTGGGATTTCGAGGCTAAGACATGGAAGGACTGGAAACTGTTGGCTATCCAAAAGGCACTTATGTCTTTTGATAAGCGAGTTATCAAGAATATTATGGGGTTGATTCTACTGGATACATTAGCGAGTTATCATTTTGTTGTTTGCAAAGCTCCAAATCTTCCATTCTTTGAGCACCGCAGTTATTCTAACCTTCAAAGGTAGATAGTTGGATATGCCATCCAACCTATCTTCATACCTAATGCTCATCATCTGGAAAACAACTCACAACAAATCGTAAACTGGAAAGACAACACAACTCTTCTGTGATTCACAACTTTGAATACTACTTCAACTTGGCTATGATATCATGAAGAAATTCAATGACTTAATATGACATTTTTTATTTACACATTATGTCAAATACTTGATCTAACTAGGGGTTATGATTAAAAAATACTTCTTTAATTTGAAATATAAACTGCGAATATCAAGAGCTTTCCAAGACTGAAGCAAATCATTCACACATGAATACATAGGAAATTTTGGTCAAAGACTGGGCAAAACCCTAGAAAGAGAAAATTATCATTAAAAGGAGTCTCAGAAATTTTCTTTTCAACACAAAATATTTTTCTTCCAACCCTTACTAACAAATTCAATCACCCAAAACAACTGCAAATACCTCGATTTTCGTGCCAATCTGCTGCTGTACATATCTGCTATACTTTCACACGTGTGGTACATAACTGTACGGTCTGCACATGTGTTGTACGATTCTGTACTTTCTGCCTGCCTCGAGAATCGTGCCACATCAACAATAAATGCTGTATGGCCCTGTCAAACAATTGTATAGATCTACCTCGATTTCTGTGCTTCACACGTGTGTTGTACAGATTTGACTGGTGCAATAAATGCTATTGTACTTTCTGCAATTAATGTTGCTCCTTGTCTTGGGAAATGTGCCAGTCTTCTAGGGTATTTCTCTCTCCTTCATTCTCAATCTCCTCTCTCTCTCATCATTGAAGGTGGTGTATCTAATTTGCCCTTTACTCTAGTTTTATACTTTAAAAATTGTAACTACTTCTCTAACCACTTAATTTGTGGTTGAGATTCATTTACAAGATCTAGGGTCATCATTAAATTCATTTAATAAGTACTCACTTTAATTATTAAATGTCATTTAAATGAGACCCAATACAATAAAGTACAAAACATCATTTATTTATATATAACTCACTTTTATACATAAATATACCCAAGGAACAAATTACATGTCCTCTTTATCACACAACACCAAAGCTATAAAGAGGACCTTCAGAGTTAATTTTCTATCAAATTATCGAGCATTGTTGTTTGTGGACTCACTCTACATAGTTCTCTATACATTTTCAGGTATGAGGGATTGTTGCATTGTTGACTATTGAGAAGCTAAGACGCAAGTGTGTTTTTTGTGATGAGGTCAATTTATTTCAATCTTTTTTGCATGTTTGCTGGGAAGAGGTATGTATGTAGTGGTTAGCTAAAGGGCACCTTTTGATCAATGATGCTAAGGAATTATATGCTTCAGCATATTCTGATTTTATTTGTGCCCGATCAACACTGAGGAAGAGGATATGATCCACCTACCTTTAAATTATGTTTTTTAAATATTTTTCCCTTAATAGATGTATTACCCCCCCAAAAATTAAAAATTCTCATTACTTGATGCCACATAATCTACCGAATGCAAGGAGTCATACCCTGCAGACTATTTTTAGATTGCAAACATACATGGCTCAAACAGGGACCCACTGCTGCATTGCTTATGCTCTGATACCATTGTTTGTTATTAGTGAGTACAAGCACATCTACAATAAACACAATAGGGTGGAGAAATATGAGACAATATTATACTAATGTTGCAACAAATATACAACACAGGGCTAGCCCGGGGCAGGTTGTCCATATAGAGGCTTACATATCAGGATCATTCAATTACATCATCTACTGGCTACATTATTAATATTGCTATAGACCTACTTAAATTTATTATTTTACATATTGGTCACATGTCATATTTCTAACTCTTAACATTGAAGTTTTCTAACATAATACAATGAAAAAAAGTACACAACAATATTTAATGTTGGAGCTTGTTGTTTACTCTAAAATCATCATGAGTCTTAATTTTGGCCCTAGAATTGGTGATCATACGCTATATTGGCTCTGTTACAGCATGAACTAATAGGTAAAATTACAATGTTCCCCCAAGTTTCCGGGACGCCGGAGCGCAGGAGCGGGGAAACGCACAATGGGGACGTGTGGAGACCACCCCCAAATTTTAGCGAAATTCAGGGGGGCGGGGGGACGTCCAGGTCTTAATAAAAATTAGTATTACAAATTATTAAATCCCAGCAACAACAATTCAATCATTCATCCCATGTAAACTACTAAAAGTAAATAATAAATACTAAATACTAAATCTATCATTGTGCATTGTAAATCAGAATATAGCAAATTAATAATACAAACATGTTATACAATTCATCATGATAATTTTCAAATTTGTCATTTGAATCTGGATATTCATATTTCTAATTTCAATCACTGTCATTGAAAACTTGAATCAATGATATTGCATGCTAAAATAGTGAAATAGTAAATTACTAAAAACTAAGCCTGAAATAGAGACTAAACAACAATTAAAATTAAAATTTTGCTTTTTTAAACTGAATTTGGGAAAATCGTGGGGGGCGTCTAGGAGCACCCAGTGTCTGGAGGGGGCGTGTGGGAGCCCCCCTTCACCAGAGCGCACTGCAGAACAGGGGGACGCACCCCCTTGCGAGTTTCCGAGAGTTTCCTGATTTTGGGGACGCTGGGAAACGTTTCCCCAGAAGCCCCCAAGCCCCTGGGGCGCAGGGAGCGAGGGGGGCGTGCCCCCGACCTTGGGGGGCGAGTCCCCGTGTAACACTGTAAAATTAAAGCCCCAAAGAGCTCAGTTGGCTTGACTGCAACCTAGAGGTGTTACACATTGTCACCTCAATAACCACCTCTGCATTTCTGGTTGTAAATTCTCCTGTAAAATTCAAACTAGGGCTAAACAGTATATTTAATTGTAACTGAAAAACCACACATGAATTTCTTTTACTAGCATTTCAGTGGAAAGTAAATACTGAGAAACATCCACATCAGCACATAACTTTAGATAGTGTTTTGGGTATGGAAACCCCTGGATAAAACCCAAGATAGGGAAACCGGTGCAACAGTCAGATACATAATTTATATTAAGAAGATATGGAACAATTACAACCAACAGATAAATTCACCCAACCTGGCGAAATGGAACCTCTGCTAAATCACTGAGCAAACCCAACAACAAGGTATGACCACCCTGCGCAGCTATACGACCTCTACGTGAGTAGTATGGCCCTCCTACGTCAGCTGTACAGAATCCGTACAGTGCTAACGGCAGTAGTACGAAGTCCATACGACCGTTGTACGACCCTCCAGCTGTGTACAGTCCTCCTCCTCTACGAGATCTGTATGGTCCTTGCTCATCTTGATAACCCGACGAATCCTCTGGGTGAGTGTCCCTCCATCTCTCAGCAAACTTCTTCTTCTGATTTCTCTCTCTGTTTGTATCTCTCTTGTGTATGTGTCCTCTCCACCAAATCTCCTATTAACTCAATGGCTAAGCGAAAACTCTAACCCTCACTATGGATCAATGGATGTGATCCTCCAGTGAGATCAATGGCCAAGATTAGATTAGCCATCACTTAAATTATTTCACTTTTCACTTTATAAAAGTGATTCCATTAAGTCAAAATCAAATTAGAATAATTAATGTATTTTCCTAAGTTCAAACTTAGGAAAATCATATTAAATACATTTGGCTTCCTGTTTAATGTCTTCCTAGCATGCAAGGACACATGCAATGCTAGAAGACCTTCCTTGTTATCACTTTCTAACACTCCCTCTCAACGAGGAAGGGATTCGGTAGCAACCTCAACTTGTCTTTGAACCAGTGTTACCAACATCGACTGCGAAATTGCCAATGTTCGAAAAATTGGATTTTTCTCCAAGAAATCGCCGAAAAAATCGGCCCGAGAAATCGCGAGTCGATGCAAACAATCGCTCGCGCGGGATAGGGCCGGAAAAAGATGGGTTTAATTTGGATTTTTTCACTTTTTTTTGCTCATTTGTACTCTAGCAATGACTAAGAGGTGAGCGAAGAGACTGAGAGGGCAAGTGAAGAGACCAACAACGAATTTAGGCAACATTTTCTTCGCCATCAAGCATCAAATTGAAGATTGGATCTTGTCATTTGAGGTTTTTTTCCACAATTATTGCAGCTGAAGGTAAGTAAAAAATTTGCCCATCATTTCTCATTTTTTCAAGAGAGATTCTTGTTGATTTACATTGCCAATTAATTCTCCATCTACAAAATCGATTTTTATAGGGTTTAAAGCTATTTTTTGCAACGGTTATATATTTGCATGCCAAAAAACGTTTTTGCATTTTTTTTCTTGCCTTAGATCCTTATAAATCCTAATAAAAATGTCTATTTATTTTCCCTCTTCAAATTAGTGTTTGAATGCTCAATATTTTTTGGAATTGTTCTTGTGTTTTACATTTTCATCAATCACATATGCTAAAAAACGTTTTTTTTTCTTGCCTTAGGTTCAAACTTCAAGTTCAAAGTATCGAGCTTCATTTTGTCCATAAGAACTCCATATACAAGATGCCAAAGGTTTTGGATCCATTTTGGGAGTGGGGCACACCTGTTGACCCACTCAATCAAAAAATTCTCAATTGCAATCTATGTGGGAAAAGAATGACAGGTGGGATAAGTAGGCTGAAATACCACCTTGCATAAATAACAGGGCATGATGTGGGTCCTTGCAACCAAATAGCCCCGAAACTCATTGCTAAGGCCACACAAGCGATTGAGGGTACTGGGCTAAGGAAACAATACAAGCAGGTTGTGAGGAATTAAATTGCTCAAGATCCGGTTTCATAGCAGAAGTAGGGGCTAGTGGGACGAGCCCAGATAACGATACCCACTCCACACAACAGTCTGTCGCCTTTCATTGTATCTTCAAGATGAAACCGTGGTAAACAACCTTCTATAAGGTCCATGGTGAAAGTAAAGGAAAAAGCAAACACAAACAAACTTATCGGTCGATGCTTGCTATGGAGTGCTATTCCATTTAACTTTTCAAAGAACCCATTTTATGTGTCCATGTTTGAGGTGGCTGCTATAGTTGGACTAGGGTTTAAGCCCCCTAGTTATGAGGAGTTGAGAGGGCCCATCCTTCAGGATGAAAAGGCTGATTGCATTCACAGATTGGATGCACTTCAGAAATCATGGGACTTAACAGGATGTAGTGTGATGTCAAATGGTTGGACCGATATGAAGGACATGACACTTCTCAACTTCTTGGTTCATTGCCTCAAGGGGACTATGTTCATGAGATCCGTGGATGTTGTTGAAAAGTTGCTTAGGAAGTGTTTGTTCACCTAGCATTGCCTTGGGGTGGACAAGGACACTTTAATTGGTGACCCCTAGTCATATTTAATTTAGTGAAGTAAGATGTACTTTATATTTTTAGAGTGACTTCATTAAAAATTAAATGTCATGGTTATCCTCAGTTCATATTTGAATAAATGTTAAGTGAGTGATTAATTAAAAGGGGGTGCTTATACTTTATTAAATGGCATGAGGTGCACTAAATGTCATTTATTAATTATTAATTGAGCATTTAATGAGAACCTTTCATCTAATCTAATCTTGACCATTAGATTGAAGAGGAAGTTGCCATGAACAAAGAGGACTAGGGCAAGGAATTCATGATTCATTGTTCACTTTCACAAAGAGAGAATTTTTGAGAGAGGAGAAGAGCAAGAGACAAGGGTTTGAGAAAACACCAAAAATTAAGGAGTGAGAAATTTTCAGAGAAAAAACCAAAGCTTGAGATGGGCACAATTCTGAAGACATTTGGCACAAATTTCTAGACAAAATACTGGCACAGAAATCGAGGCATTTTACAGCTGCAAGCTTGCACATAAATCGAGGAATGCCATACAGTTCTAGGCTGTACGATTGCATAGAAATCGAGGAGAAAGTACAACATTTATTGCTGCTGTCAGACTGTACACGGCACGATTTTCGAGGTGTTGTTTAGTGCACATATTTTGAGAAATTCAGGACAGGTCGTACTATACCATTTTGTACAGTTCACACGTGTGAGGCCATACAAGCACGATTTTTGCGGTGTTGTCTTGACAGTCCGTACAGATTTGTTCACAGTGATTCTGGCACGTTTTTCGAGGAAGAAAAAGGAGATAAGTACTATTGTTTGAAACTTGTAAAATTTGTCTGAAAATAAAAATCTCTCTCTGAAGAAGAGGTTTTCCCTTCAGGGTTTTCCTTGGGTCATTTGACCAAAATTCTATGTTAAAATTTCATGTGTGTGGCTGAAAATTAAATTTATGAGTAAGAGTTTAGAGTGCCTTTAATTTTCAGAATTCAAAGGAGAAAGGAAAATCTCATGTGTTTATGTTTTCAGCTCAAAAATATTAAATTTTTATGTTAATGCTAATCTTGGGGTTTGGGTATTAAACAATGAAAAACTGAAACTTGAACCGGGTTGGAGTTTAGAAAATTCTTCATGGTATCGGAGCAAGTTTGAAGGTTGAAAGTTTGCACACAAACAAAAATTTAAGATTGGGAGGAATAAGGGAAAACAGGGTTGAGCAGAAAATAGGTTCTTGGATTTTCTTTCAGTCATGGCTACCGGTCTTAGAATAGAAGACAGGTTGGATGGTGTTGGATATTTCAGTCCTTGGAAGGCTAGAATAGAGCTGATTTTACAGGTTAGTGAGTTATGGTATATAGTGAACAACACTACTGCAAATCTCGTGACAGTTCCCGCAGGTGCAGTGGCTAAGGCCGTATTTGACAAGAGGGATCTAAAGGCCAAAAGAATCCTTCTTGATACAATCAAAGATCACGTGATTCCACACATTTCAGGTAAAGATTGTGCCCATCAGATGTGGACAGCTTTAACTAACTTATACCAGAGTTCCAATGAAAATCGAATGATGGTATTAAGGGAGAAGTTAAAGAGCATTCACATGAACAAGGGTGAGAATATGACCACTTACCTCGCTAGGATTACGCAGGTTTGTGATGAGCTTGGAGCTATAGGGGAGGCGATAGAGAGTGTTGAGTTAGTGCGTACAAGCTTGAATGGCATGGCAAAGCCATGAGCTGTATTTATGGAGTCAGCGGTTGCTCGTGAGAACATGCCTTCTTGGGATCGTCTTTGGGATGATTTCATACAGGAGGAGACATGTAGAGGGTATGTATAGGGAAATACATTTCAGAGCAAAAAAGATGAGGAGAATGTGGCATTAGCAACAAACGTGAAGAAGAAGAAGACCAAGAAGGGTTTTCCAAGGGTGGAATGAAGCAGCAGGATGGAGAGAAGAAAGACATGAGCACAGTGAAATGCTTTGCTTTCCAGAAGTTTGGACACTATGCTGGACTGT
This sequence comes from Pseudotsuga menziesii, assembly GCA_001517045.1. Classification (NCBI taxonomy): domain Eukaryota; kingdom Viridiplantae; phylum Streptophyta; class Pinopsida; order Pinales; family Pinaceae; genus Pseudotsuga; species Pseudotsuga menziesii. The sequence goes on from LPNX010003840.1 coordinate 206,110, forward strand.
GCCCAAACAAGAAAAAGAAGAAACAACAGACAACAACTTCAACAGAGATTGATGAGTACGCTGCTAGATTTGAGAGAGATTTTTCTCTCTTTGTTGGTGCTTTTGTGTAGAGTGGGCATCATCCATCACCAACAGGGACATTGAGGGTCACATGGAGCATTCCATGATTGTTGGGCATTCGTTGAGTGCTTCCACTACTTCCTCCACTTGGTACATTGATAGTGGAGCTTCAAGTCATATGATAGGCGATCGTGATATGTTTGCCAAGATGTCAGAGACAGATTTGGAGTTGGAGGTTGTATTGGGCGATGATACAGTGGTGAGAGCAGTTGGGCGAGGGACAATCCACTTTGACAGGGAGTTCATGTAGCCTATGTTTCTGAGGGATGTCTTGTATGTCTTTGGGCTGAAGAAGAACCTTGTATTAGTTTCCATGATTGAGGACAGAGGCTTTGGAGTATATGTCCTTGGTGGGAAAGTTCACATCTTTTCCAAAGCATATGCGAAAGGGTTCATCTGCTTCATATGCGATTGGAGTCAGATGCGGGAAACTGTACAAGCTTCTCTTCTAGCCACATCATGCACTATCACACACTCAGAGTAGCATTGTGTTGTCTGAGTTGCATAGGAGGATGGCCCACCTTCATCATCCAACTTTGAGGATGCTAAGAGACTTGACTATAGATATGCTAGATTTCAGCACAGAGCCGAGTGGTGTATGCAGAGGGTGTGATTTGGGAAAGTACACCAAGACTGCTTTTCCGAGCAGTGATAACAGATTAGAGGGAGTGCTTGAGTTGATACATTCAGATTTATGTGGTCCCATGTCATCTGCCTCTTTAACAGGTTATGAGTATTATGTTACATTCATCGATGACTTTTGCAGGAAGACCTAGATCTATTTCCTTAGAAGCAAGAGATCAAAGGAAGTCTTGCTTCGGTTCCAAGAGTTCAAAGCTCTTGTGGAGAACCAGAGAGGAAAGAAGATCAAGGTAGTTCGATTAGACAATGGGGGTGAGTATACTTCCCATGCATTCGATGAGTTTTGTAGATAGGAGGGGATCAAGAGGCAGTTGACAGTTCCTTACACTCCACAACAAAATGGAGTAGCTGAAATGAAGAATCGTTCAATAGTGGGTGCAGCGAGAGCCATGCTGCATGATCAGAGTCTTCCTTTCTTTCTATGGGAAGAGGCCTGTAGTACTGTTGTTTATGTACTGAACAGGAGTTTGCACCATGCCTTGGGGTGCAAAACTCCTGAGGAGATGTTCACCAGGAAAGTGCCTGAGATAGGGCACTTTCGTATCTTTGGATGCCTTACATTCTCACATGTCCCTTCTGAGAAGAGGACAAAGTTGGAGGCTACTGGAGAGAGGGATATTTTGTTGGATATGACGAGACTTCAAAGGCTTTCCGCATTTACCTTCCTACACAGAGGAAAGTTATGGTGACCAGGGAGGTGAAATTTGAGGAGGAGCGAGCCTTCAGAAGATCTCGAGATTTAGAGATACAGGAGCAGCAGAGTACTCCATAGGTGACAGTATCACAGAGTTTAGCGAGTCAAGGCACACGGTCACAGGTTTCAGGAGTGACTGGGTGACAGGTTCATCAATTTCAGGGACTCAATCTACAGGGACTTCTGGTACAGGGACATGTTAACGGATCATAGGTTCACAGGATACACCTTTAGGTGATTCAGATACACGTGGTACAGGTTCAGGTTCAGGTTCACCAGGGACAAAATCTCAGACCGTTGGTACTTCTTCAGGGAGACATTTGTCTGATGAGGACGTAGAGGAGGGTCTGCGTCAGGATGCTTCTTCCAAGAAGACAAACCTAAGTTGGCTTAGGGAGCTTGTGAAGGGAGCAGAGGAGTTTGTCGGGCCTCCCAAGAGGAAGGTTAGAGAGAGCAAGGCACCTGAGATATTTTTCAGCTACATGGAACATGTGACTAGCTTGCGTGAGACCATGCCTACTACTTATGAGGAGGCTTCCGTACACCAGGTTTGGAGAGATGCCATGATGGAAGCCTACAATTCCATCATGAAGAATGGGGTGTGGGAATTGGTTCTGAGACCAGAGGGGAAGTTAGTTGTGACTTCCAAGTGGCTCTACAAAATCAAGCATGCTGCGGATGGCAGCATTGAGAAGTACAAAGCTCGATTTGCAGAGTGTGGGTTCTCACAGATAGAGAGAGTTGATTATGATGAGACCTTTGCATCGGTTGCCAGATTTTCTTTGATGAGAACAGTGATCTCCATTGTGGCAGAGATGGGTTGGAAGATCCATCTGAAGGATGTGAAGACCGCTTTTCTCAATGGTCTTCTACAGGAGGAGGTATATTTGGAGCAGCCACAGGGCTTTGAGATCTATGAGAGAGATTCTCATGTATGCAGGCTGAAAAAGGCCTTATATGGTCTGAAGCAAGCTGCTCGGGCTTGGTATTTGAGGATTGATTCATATTTGCTTTCGATTGGATTTCAGAAGAGTGAGGCGGATCACAACGTTTACTACATTGTGTTTGGTGGTGTTCCATTCATTCTTCTGCTGTATGTTGATGATTTGTTCATTTCTGGAGGAGAGCACCTGATTGATGCATGCAAGAAGGATCTTGCTTCGGAGTTTGAGATGATAGATCTTGGGTTGATGCACTACTATCTAGGCATGGAGGTATGGCAGGAGGATGGACATGTTTTCCTCGGGCAAGGAAAATATGTTGCAGATGTTCTAAAGAGATTTCAGATGGAGGACTGCAGACCTATGTCTACACCCATGACCACCAACTGGAAGAAGCTTCATGCTTCTGAGGGAGAGTTGGTGAATCCTACTTTATTTCGTCAGCTCATTGGTTCGTTGATGTATTTGGTCAACACCAGACCATATATGAGCTTTGCAGTGAACATTCTCAGTCAGTTCATGGTGAAGCCCATGAGAGTGCATTGGATAGCTGCAAAACATATTTTGAGATATCTTGTTGGGATTGTAGATTATGGTCTGGACTACAGGAGGTCATGTGGAGTGGACTTGGTTGGTTTCACGGATTCAGATTGGGCAGGTAGTGCTTCGAACCGGAAGAGCACTTCTGGTTGTTGTTTCAGGTTGGGCTCGGCTGATGTGTCGTGGTTCAGCTGGAACCAAAAGTCCGCTTTGAGTTCTGCAGAGGCTGAGTACATGGCAGTCAGTCAGGCTGGTTGCGAGGCTTTGTGGCTTCGCAAGTTCATGGTTGATTTATTTGGTCAGGAGTTGAGGCCTACTATCATTCACTATGACAATCAGAGTAGCATTGGCTCGTTGAGAATCCAGTGTTTCATGACAGGTCGAAACACATTGAGATCAGATATCACTTCATCAGACACTATGTTCAGAGAGGAGTTGTTGAGTTACAGTACAATCAGAGTTGCGTCAGGCTCTCTCAGAATCCAGTGTTTCATGACAGGTCGAAACACATTGAGATTGGATATCACGTCATCAGAGACTGTTCAGAGAGGAGCTATTGAGTTACAGTACATTTCTATAGATGAGCAGGTAGCAGACATTCTCACGAAGTCTTTGGGAAGAGGAAATCACGTCTATTTCAGAGACAAGATGGGAGTGGTGAGAAACACCTTCCTTAGTAAGAGTGAGTGTTGAAAATTACCTAGGAAGTGTTTGTTCACCTAGCATTGCCTTAGGGTGGACAATGACACTTTAATTGGTGACCCCTAGTCATATTTAATTTAGTGAAGTGAGATGTATTTTATATTTTTAAAGTGACTTCATTAAAAGTTAAATGTCATGGTTATCCTACGTTCATATTTAAATCAATGTTAAGTGAGTGATTAATTAAAAGGGGGTGCTCATACTTTATTAAATGACACGAGGTGCACTAAATGTCATTTATTAATTATTAATTGAGCATTTAATGAGAACCCTTCATCTAATCTAATCTTGACCATTAGATTGAAGAGGAAGTTGCCATGAACAAAAAGGACTAGGGCAAGGAATTCATGATTCATTGTTTACTTTCACAAAGAGAGAATTTTTTAGAGAGGAGAAGAGCAAGCGACAAGGGTTTGAGAAAAACCAAAAATTGAGGAGTGAGAAATTTTCAAAAAAAAACCAAAGCTTGAGATGGGCACAATTCCCAAGACATTTGGCACAAATTTGTAGACAAAATCCTGGCATTTTACAGCTGCAAGCTTGCACAGAAATCGAGGAATTCCATATAGTTCCAGGCCGTATGATTGCACAAAAATCGAGGAGAAAGTACAACATTTATTGCTGCTCTAAGATCGTATAGGGCAGGATTTTTGAGGTGCTGTTCAATGCATAGATTTCAAGAAATTCGAGACAGCCTGTACTGTACTAGTCCGTATAGTTCACACGTGCGAGGCCGTACAGGTACGACTTTTGAGTTGTTGTTTTGACAGTCCGTACAGATTTGTTCAGAGTGATTCCGGCACGTTTTTTGAGGAAGAAAAAGGAGATAATACTGTTGTTTGAAATTTGTAAAATTTGTCTGAAAATAAAAATCTCTCTGTGAAGAACAGGTTTTTCCTTGGTCATTTGACCAAAATTCTATGTGTTAAATTTTCATGTGTGGGGCTGAAAATTAAATTTTTGAGTAAGAGTTTAGAGTGCCTTTAATTTTCAGAATTCAAAAGAGATAGAAAAATGTTATGTGTTTATGTGTTCAGTACAAAAATATTAAATTTTTATGTTAATGCTAGCCTTGGGGTTTGGGCATTAAACAATGAAAAAATGAAACTTCAACCGGGTTGGGGTTTAGAAAATTCTTTAGATGCATCCACACATATCAAAGATGCGACTTTACTATGTGGCTTGTTGGATGAGTTCATCCAAGACATTGAGCCACAACATGTTGTCCAAGTGATAAAAGGACAACGCTGCGAACAATGTGGTCGCTGGTAGGATTCTCATGGCCAGGTATCCTACACTATTATGGACTCCTTATGGTGCCCATTTCCTTGATTTGATGGTAGTGGATTTATGAAAGATTAATTGGATCAATGATACTATTGATTCAGCACGGAGCATCACAAAATTCATCTACCACCATGCATCGGTGCTTAGCTTGATGAGAAGGTTCACAGGTGACAAAGTGTTGTTCAGAAAAACACACCCTTATAACCTAGGGTCTCTGGGGTTACCAACTTACTAAGATAGACTTGCAGACAATCAGCCATGTAGAAATTGAAATAGGAATAGGAAGAAAACTTAGCAAACCTAGTTTATGACGGTTGGTCCAAGTTTTTCTTCTCCTCTTCCAGTCGCTTCCACAACTTCCAGGGTTTCTCCAATCACCTGCAAAGAACAAGTTCTTCCTGTAAATTTCTTATATTTATATCAATGGTTACTAAAATAGCATATTCATAATGAAATTATAAGGTAATTCAGAAATCAACATATACAAGAGTGCACAATATTGGAAGAAGAACTTTCTTTATTAATAAACAGAGATGGTGAGATTACAACCCAAAATCTGAAACGAGGACTCCTCTGCAAACTGAGGACACTAAGTTCTGCTGCTCCAAGATATTTGAAGGCATACCACCAGCATAACTTTGCTCTTCTAAGAATCATTGATTAGCCCCATCCCATGCGTTCTATTTATACATGAGGAAATAGAGACGTTGAGATGGTTGAGACACTTGAGATAGTTATGATTAGGGACTCAACTGATCTTGACTAATCGTGTTTTATATTTTTTAACTTCAAATTAAGGTACACGCGAGTATTGATATAGGCAAGTCGCATATGACACGCTCCTTGCTTTAAGGAAACCCGCGTGTTCAATGTACACGCGAGTTGCAATGTACATACTCGCGTGTGACACTGGTTTCTATGCAAATAGTTGCGTGTGCAACCCTAGTGTCCAAATAAAAATATATTCAGCTGGTCAAGGTATCAACAGTCATGCCCATCTATAGTGTTTTGGCTATTTCAATCCAGCTTGTCCTTTTGTGTCCCAACATATTGGATGTCAGTACTCAGATGAAGGAGTGCCATTTTACATGATAACAAATGCCCCCCAATGTGTGAGGTCAGAGGGAAGCGATGGCCGAAATACATTACAATCTTTTAATCTTGGAGAACTCAAGTGTCCAAGGCAACAGAGGAAGTACCTGAAACATATACATATCAACATCATATACAAAATCATATCCGAGGATGCTATGTTCAATATAATGGAACACTAGCCCCTTTACAATATTTGATTACATCATATGATACGGGTAACAAGACCAAGAATATTACAAAGGTGGATCGAAGCCACAATATACAATGATGAGTCTTCAAAAATCTGGAATCTATGTAGTTGAACATAACACAATCTTGCGCAACTTAGGCTATAGAGGTGAACCTAAGGTCTTCATCGAAATCCAAAGGAACCGGTACAATCCCTACCATGTGAATGGATGTGCTGAAGTCGAACATGGAAGGAACTCAACAGATTATCAAACAATGAGTGAAACTGACAACTGAAGCAAAGGAGTTGACCAATAATGGTAGTGAATCCCAAGGTACCATCGTCAAAACTCTAGGTCTTCATCTTTAGGAAGTGCTGCTGAAAAACCATACTGTGTGAGGAAGGCAATGAATCCTCCAACGGATCAAAGAGTGACTAGGAACTGGATACGGGAAGATAGACACAAGTAATACTCAGATAGGATAATGATGGGAATCAGGATAACAGTCAGATGAAGGGATAGATCCTTGAAAAGTGGGCACGGCACAGAGATGACCCAAGGAAGCTTTTAACTTGCAGATAGGACAACTAGACTTATCTGTCATGTAGGAGACATGATCAGATCCCCATGTATAAAGGACAAGTGGAGGAGTAAAAACTCGAAGTAATAGCTGAGCTAAAAGTGTAAACCGAAACATGAGCATTAGAAAGTTCAGAGAGTGCTATGTTCAAGGAGGACATGCTGCCACTGTTTATAACCCAAAGAGAGTAATTCTTCCTTATCTTTCCTGTTAAATTTTAACGAGTCCAGGAAAGTCAACTCAGGTCTCTTCATTTTTTACAAGCTTGAAAATGAGAGAGAATAATGCTTGATAAGGTCACTGATTCGTAGATTTTACGAGCCTGAACTAGTACATGCTCGTTGGTGTTTTCATATTTTCAGAGTCTGAAAGCTCCAAAGAAGACTCTATGGGGGTGCTTTTTCGTACAATTTAGTCTCCTGAGGATGGAAAAAGAAAAGCATAAAACAATTCACATAAGAACTCTCTTAGCTCTCGAAGGACTAAGGTATACCTTTTTCGTACTTAGTCGGCAAGGTCCGAAAAAGGGGTAAACTGATACTAGACCGGCGCACCTTCAGAAGCGGCAGGTAGCCTGAGTTTAACGAGAGTGAAGGAAGGCAAGATCACTCGGAAAGATCCATCTAATTACGAGAAATGGGGCTTACAACAGTAAACTTGTTGCTTTGTTCTTTAGGGTTTAGCAAGCATGACAAAGACATAAAGTACGCTCGAAATCTTTTTCATGTTTGAGTCCAGAGCATGAAAAAGAGAAAACTAAGCTCATACTGGGTGTTCCTTTTCCGTAAGTTTAGCCCCTCGGGTTCGGAAAAGTGATAGACCTATGCCTGAGAATACTCTTCTCAATTCCAGAAAAGAGAGTGCTCCTTTTTTCGTAACTATTCCACATGGTCCGAAAGAGCGATAAACTACCACCAATGTGGATGCCCGTTCACTTATTCTTAATGAGTCTGAATGAACACGTTTACTTGATAGTCTAGTCTATTTTGAGGAGTTAGACCTGGGCCTAAAGAAACTCCATAAGGGTGGGGACCCTTATAAACAGGGATAGCTCGCAAAAAGATACAAAATGAAGGTTCATTTTGTCATGAAAAACTACTAAGAAGCCTCCCACAAACCTACCACAATTATGGCATAGGTATCAAAAGACAGTGAAGTGTTCTAAACTAGGGTACCCATGAAAAGGAGGCCCTATCCATGGAGGAACAATGATGGAGATGAGGTAAAAATGGTTAAACACCATAGTCCGTGGTCAAAGAGGTAATCCTAGGGTTAAAAACGGATAAGGTATAGATGCAAAAGTACATATGGAGGACCAAATCCTACCCTAATAAGGGATAACGACTTCTTAAAGACTTTGAACCTATTGCATTGAGGAAAAAGAGATGGTATTAGTTCCAATCTAAGTTACCTGACACGTCCATACTGGCCCACGTGTCCGTGTCCGCGGTGTCCACGTGAAGACACGCTACGGTACGTGTCCGACACGTGGTCAAAACGTGTCTTATCCCTGGGACACGTGGTCAACGCGTGTCCGACACTCTTTTGAAACGTGTCCTAACGTGTCTTGATTTTAGGACACGTGTCCTGTGAAAATTTTCAAGTTTTCAACAGATATGTAACTTCCAGCTTTGGATTGGTGAGCAAGAGGTGACTTGTAGCCGTAGGCAATGTAATTCCCAGCAAAATAAACAATGGAATGACTGTCCCAATTTGCAATCAAACATTTAATACAAGAGTTGTCACAAAATGTATTTTCCAGCTTGTAAAACAATGTCAATATTTGCTATGCAGATGTAGGTGGCCACTGGCAACTGACAACTATCCATACAGTCATCTTGCTTGATGTGATAATAAATAAACGTTGTGCAAAAAGACAACAGTGCTGAGTCTAACATCTGATCATTTGATTTGACAAAAGAACATCATTTACAATTTTACTGTGATATATATATCTCTGTCAAGATTTGGTTGCCATTGCTGTAGCCTGTCACATGGTTTCCTAACCTGTTTAACACACATATCTAAAAGGAAAATCTGACATAGCAGTGAGCACCAGTGCACAACTTCTCAACTGGATGCTCATTATTGTAATTGCATAACACAGGCATTGTTATTTGGTTTATTTGAAGCATTTAAATTTTACACCATTGTGATTTTGAGCACATACACTCGGCATTCACACACACACTTATGTCTTGGCCAACTTGTCTCTGAACTATACATCTGTTATTTGAATCAATATCTACTATCAAGATTCAATATTTTCTCTATTAAAGTAATTTGTATAATATATATATATATTTTTTTAATATTAATAATTATATATAACGTGTCCTCCGTGTCCTGATTCCGGGGGTCGCCGTGTCCGTGTCGGATACTCGTTTTTCCGTGTCCTCCGTGTCCCGTGTCTTCGTGTCAGGTGACTTAGGTTCCAATGTTACAAATATCGTGTCGGCGAATATATCGCCGAGGGTCCAAAAAGAAATTATCGGATTTATCGGCGAAAATGTCGGCAAACATCGGCAATATATCGGCAAAATGAAAAATACAAAAATATTAAAAAAACAAAAAATCAAAAAATTACTATATATTCAAAAAAATCGGCAAATATCTCCATAAAATCGGTAAATATCGCGATAAAATCGGCAAATATCGTGACATATTAGAAAAAATCGGCAAATATTGCGAAAAATCGAAAAAAAATTGCCAACAAATCGGGGAAAATATCGGGGCGATATATTGCCGATATATCGCCAATGAGTTGACATCGCGATATATCGCGATGTTGCCGATATATTGGCGATGTTTGTAACACTGATTAGTTCATTTATAAAAAATAATTTTTAAACTATAGACTATAGATCCAAAAATTTGAAATTTTTCTATATATAGTTCAAAAACTAAATTAAAACATACCATTTGATATTTTACCTAATTTGGTAAGTTTTCACCTCGAACTTGGATTGCTCGGCAAGGACAAACCAGTGGACCAATTGACAATCCGCAAGTGTCAGGTTGGTTGGTTCTCCCCTCTCCTTCATTTTAACCCCTCTAATTTTCATTTTTGTGAAAAATTTTAAGGTTTTGTGCCAGCCCTAAAAAGGTTGCGCAATACACGCAGGTATGCTACTAAGACAGTCGCGTACACGTGTTCTACACGCGACTTGCTCGAGAGCAACCCACATGTGACACGTGGCATGCCTAAAGCATAGTCTCGTATTCTGTGCGACCTATAAAAGCTTGGAATATGGCCAAAATTGAAAGAATTTAATGGATTCTAATGATAAAAAATGGTCAATGGTCAGGTACAAGATGGTACTAGAGTGGAGGGAACGAGAGCATGAAGACATGGATCGAGATGCTCTACGAGATGCCCCAACTTTGCAAGCTTTACGACAAAGTGGTTTATTGAAGTTCTTCTATACTTCCAACATGGGGGTCAATGTCCGTTTACTTGAGCATTTGATCAGTTACTGGGTTCATAACCTTAGTGGTTTTGATCTTCAAGAGGAGATCCTAGAAGTCACAGTAGAAGACATGTACTTTATTACAGGGCTATCTCGTAGAGGTATGCCCGTGAACCTTGAGGGTATAGGTAGGGGTGGTGACCCTATGGGTGTCCAGGACTATGTTGACACCTACTGCACACCAAGTACTCAGAAGAAGGGATCATGCATCTCTATTGTTCACATAACCAACTTCCCATTACAAGTAGTGGTAAGCACTGTGGTGAGGGTTACAGGATCATCTTCATTGCATCTAGCTACTTGGACATAGATGAGAGTTGCAGTGGAGTGTGTGCAGGGTATTGTTATTTATTGGTGTTCGGGTATGATCCCGATCATGAGGAAGCAGCTCTCTGACTGCAAGAGAGGATGCCGAAAAAACTTTGGATACTCTAGCATATTAGTAGCATTCTTCTTTGAGAGAGTACTTTCCATTAGTCCTGCAGTAGCACTACCAACATTTTCTCCTTGCCAGCCTAGACTGACCAAGTGGGGAGAGGTCTTCCTCTGTCAAGGTGGCAGAGGATTGGTCCAGAGTGTCTATGATTATGACTTTTATGTATGGTGGGAGCAGCAGTTTCCAGCTCTCGAACAGTTCCCATACTCCGGATTGGATTTTCGAGGAGACACTAGTCTCGTCCTCCCGCCAGGGGGGGGGCATGGGTAGAGCTAGGTATTTTTCTTTTTATATTTTTATATTTTTTTGAATTTTCATCATAAAATTATATACATATGTATAAAAGTTTTAATCCATTTAAATGTTTTTGAAATGCAGATATTGGACCTGTATGCCTCGATGGGCACCCTAGGATGTTTGTGCGGCCCGTACAGGGTGGGGAACAAGGTATACTCAGAGTTCTTGAGGGAAAGCTGGCCAGGCTAACCCAGGGAGTTCCCACCATACGGATTGAGCGGATTCCTGTTGTAATGCAGGGATTTGTAGTAGGGATTCTGTCTTCCTGGATACGCCTACTGAGGAGGGTAGCCAGGGCCGTTCTTTTTTATAGGGAGACCGAAGAGGCTGATGATGCTGATGACCAAGCCTAGATCTATAGGCATTTTTATGGATTATGATCCTATGTTTTGTATATTTATACAATTTTGACTTGATCTTTGGATCAAAATTCGACCTATCTATGGACAGATTTTACATATATATATATTTTGCCTGGTTATTTACATATGTTCCAAATGTATCTGTTATGTATATTTTACAAAATATGTGTTAAGTGCCAATCTAGAATGTAGTTCGCATATGCATCAGTTATTGTATTTTCATTTCGTGGAATGCGATTAAATCATAGAAGAAAACATCGGCATCGGCAAAAAATCGGCAAGGGTCTAGAAAACATCTTCTCGGCAACATTGGCGGAAAAAATCGGCAAAAATCGGCAAACCGCGGCAAATATTTAAAAAGACAAATTATATTCATTTTTTTCATAATTTTAAGCATATAAAGCAACAATGACATCAAATAAATACATTGACACATAAATATAGAAAAAACACTGATAGATATCATGTAGGCATGCCAAATATAATATGAGACATGAAAGTTGATACTGAAAGTCTGAATATAGTTGTCCAATAGTACTCAAAACAAAAGTGGGAAATCAATGGTCCATACATATATCATATTACAAAATGACATCACAAAACTAGTAGCTAACTATCTGTCTCTGAAATATAAATCAATGCCCTCTTCCCCTTTTACGGGAAAACATAATGGGCTGTTTGCCAGGCCTGCCCCTGACAGTAGAAGGTCCTGGCCCTGTACTACTAGGTGCCAATGAGGGACTAGGTGCCAATGAGGGACTCGGTGCCACTGCCAATAAGGGAGTAGATGCATCGACCACTGTAGAAGGTGGTGCTGATGAAGCCACATCACCCTCCATGAAGTCCTCTGGGTCAAAGCGGTCCGCCTCCTCCTCCTGTTCCTCCTCTTGCTCCTCCTCATCCTCTTGCCCCTGCTGCTGCTCCTCATCTAACCATGCAGGTGCCTCCTCCATGATAGGTAACTCAGCCTCCACCCTCCACTTGGACAATACATCAATATTGTCCAAGCAAATGGCATCCACATCGGGTGATTTCTCCACCTGCTTCATCCACAGTCGAAGATTGTAGTGGACATACACCAAGTCATTCAGGCGTGGGAACTCCAACCTGTAAGAGGGTGATAAAAAGATTTAATGAGTCTTGATGCCAGAGGAAACCAATATGAAACAGGATCTTAAATTACAATGAATTTAATTGCTTTGATAAAGTTCTTAGTACTTACCTGGTGCGTTTCTTTGAGTGTATTTTATCAAAGACACTCCAATTACGCTCACATCCAGAAGAGCTACAGGTTTGGCTGAGGACTCGGATGGCAATTTTTTTTAAATTTGGTGCCCTTGCACCATATGTTCTCCACCAAACACCTACAATAAACAAGAAGAAGAATCGGATTAAATAATTCAAATTTCAAATAAAATGATAAATCATAAACACAATTAAAATTTAAGAATTTGAAGTTCAAATTTTCAAAATACAAATAAATTCTAATTTGCACTCACTTACTTGGAGTCAAATTGTTCCTTGCACGGACAGCATCGGCATAGCCAAATAGTCCAGTAGCCTCTCGATACATCCCCATCTCACGAGTAATACTCTCCCGAGTCTCAAAACTAGGTACCATCCTATTCATACATTCGATAAGCCCTTCCAAAACCTCTTCATCAAAATCAAACTTACACTTGTATGAAAAGGCAGGGTTGAGGAAAAGTGCAGCTACATGAATAGGTCGATGGAGCATCCCAGTCCATCGTGTATCAATCAACTCCCATAGCATCATGTGTCTATTGTATCCAGGGGTACCCTTTCCAACATAATAAGACCGAATAGACTCTTTGGCCCTATCCATGGCCTCATACAAATAGCCCATAGCGGGCTTGTCACTGTCAACTAATCTCAAAACCTTTACCAAAGGTTCACTGATTGAGCACACTTCCTCCACTCCTTCCCAAAAGGAGTCAGTGTAAACCAATCTAGCGATGGCTTTCCCATCCTCTCTCCTGCTATATGTGCAATCTCGCCACTCATCACAAACAAACATTTGCTTCAGCTCAAACTGAACTCGAAGCAAAGACTGAAGAGAAATGAAGTTGGTGGCAAATCGTGTGATTCCAGGGCGCAACAATTCCCTGTTTCTCGTGTATCTCCTCATGAGGCTAAGAACCAAAGCATGGTTATATATGAATTTGGTGATACTCCTAGCCTGGTCAACAACCTCCTTGATGAAGGGAATTTTCCCCACATCCTCCAGCATCAAATCAATACAATGTGCAGTGCATGGACTCCAAAATAGTGAGGGGTGCCTCTCCATAAGCAATCTACCAGCAACCACATAATTGGCTGCATTATCTGTTATGATCTGCACCACATTGTCCACACCAATCTCCTGAAGGACCCCATCCAACAACTCACATAACAATGCTGCTTCTTTTACCTGTGCCGATGCATCAATGGATTTGATAAACATGGTACCTTTAGGGCACTGTACCAAGAAATTGAGAAGGATCCTACCCTTTGCATCTGACCAACCATCATACATCAATGTGCATCCAGTAATCTCCCATGATTGTTTGAATTCCTCCAATCTAGTATTGATGTCTTTCTTCTCTGCTTGAAGAATTGGGCCTCGAATCTCCTCATATGTAGGGCACTTGTACCCTGGGCCAACAATAGCAATGGCATCACACATAGGCTGAAAAAAAGGATTGTTTCTTGTTATTGTAAGAGGCAAGTCACTACGGAAAAACATCCTCCCCATAATCCTATCTGCTTCTTCCTTCTCCCTTTTTTTAACCATGGACTTGATGCTATTCCGTGGAACAAAGAAAGATGAGGCAGCAGCCTTCATGGAAGTTGAACCCATGGCCGTGGAGCCCCCAACACTACCCTCAGTGGGATCCAAATGATCATAATCATATGTCCTTGAAGTCCTAGCCACTCCACCTGCAGCAAGTTCAGCTCTATTTGCAGCTGACTCTTCCCTTTTTCTATCTTTCGAGTGAATT
>LPNX010003840.1:221380-234839 GCA_001517045.1 Pseudotsuga menziesii
ACTATAAAATTCAACTCAAATTATAATTTTAAATTTTAATACACCATTTTTAAAAACTATATTAAATAAAATAAAATTTAGTGAAAAATATTAAATAAAGAATATATATAGTCTTTATTTAATATTTTAAAATTTTAATAAAGAATATTATTATAGCATTTAAAAATTTATAAAATTTACAAAATTTTAAATTTTAAAAATATTAAATTTACTGTATATAGTATAATATACAGTATATAGTATATACTGTACAGTAATATACAGTATATACTATATACTGTATATTATATATATTATATTGTATATTATATAATATATAATATATATATTATATATTATATATATTATATATTATATAATATAAAGTTTAAACATTAAAATTATATAGTATATTGTTATACTATATACTATATTATATTATATAGTATATAGTATAACAATATACTATATACCAGCGCGTGCAGCAGCGGACGCCGGCGGTCGGACAGACTCCCGAGTCCCGAGCAGTGAACATTGAAAACAGACTCCCGACTCCCGAGCAGTGACTACAACCTGAGCAATGACTACAACCCGAGCTGTGAAAACGGACTCCCGATCGAGCAGTGATAAAACGGTGACTACAACCCTGGACTCGGGACTACAACTACAACCCAGAAAACGCAAACAATAAAACCCAGAAACGCAAACATGAAACCCACTCACCGTGAATGGAAATCCAGACTCGGGAATCTGGAGTCTGGAAAGCCACGGGCTCACCGCTCCCTCCAACGGTCAACAATCTCAGTCACGCGATTCGCGAAGGCTATTCACGGCCGCTGCTCAGTGCTCTCGGTCACGACCCTAACGAAGGCAATAAAAACAAAAAAAATACCAAAAAATCGCTTTTACGAGGCCGCCTTAAGAATTCGAGCCGTGGCCACCCATCATGTCGCGATTTTAAAGTAAAAATCGCCGATATTTGTAAAAAATTGCGATGTACGATTTTTTTTAAAAATCGCGATTTTATTGCCTGAAAAAATCGCTGGTCTCGAAAAATCGCGATTTTTCGTGACCTCGGCGATTTTTTGCCGATTTTTTCTTCTATGGATTAAATGAAATATAATCGAAATTTCTTTCAAGTAATCTAACCTGCAAAAACTGATGTAACAAGGTAGGGTTTCGCACTTGATAAGGTTGATTGAGATGGGAAACCACGAGTTGAGAGTCAAGTCTGACCTCTAACTGGGCGATGCCACGTGACAAGGAATCCCATAACAACTCAATAACAACCATGTACTCGACCACATTATTAGTATCAGGACCTAAGCAAGCGCCTCCAGAGGCAACTAGCTGTCCCGAGGGTGAATAAATGACCCACGCGGCTGAAGCCATGTTACAAGTATGACGACTAGCGCCATCCGCAAAACCTACGAACTACTCAGCTTACATCTGTAACAATCAACAAATGGTATAAGAAACACTAACCAACTAACTATTGTACATAAAAATACATATAATAAACATACACGAACAAGCACTAAGCCTAGTCATAATACTTCTTTAGGTAGAGCCCATTTCTAGGCTCTTGCAACTTATTTCCCCCAAAATCAGTTAATTCATATGCTCCTTTCTTCAAGACCTTTGACACAATGTAGGGACCTAACCACATGGACTTGAATTTTCCTACCCCAGGAGTTCTTTGTCCTGATCCTAGAGCAAGACAAGCTCCCCTTAAGAGAAAATTCTAGGCTTAACAACTTTGTCATATTGGTTTTTAACCCTATTCTTATGAGCTTCGTTTGTCGTCAACGCATCTCTACGCCGTTCATCTAGATTTTCCAAATGTAGCAAATGTTCTTCTAATTTTGTGGTGTCACGGAGTACATGAATGGCTATCTTAAGCGATGGAATTTTGCATTCAATCGGAGTGGCTGCTTCCCCCCTGTGAACAAGTTGGAAAGGTGAAAAACCCGTGGGAGTCTTCACATTAGTCCGGTATGCCCAAAGTGCAGGATATAGCATAATGTGCCAGTTTGACCGGGCTACATTGATGGTACGCTTGAGAATGGTCTTCAAGGTCTTATTAACTGCCTCTACTTGACCATTCGCTTGCGGGTAAAAGGAAGATGAGTGATCTTGCTTGAACCCTAGCATAGTAGTCAATTTTGTCATCATGCTATTCTGAAGTGACTGCCATGGTCAATGACAATCTCCTTTGGAATACCAAAGCAAGTAATGATCTGGCTAAACACAAAGTAAGTTGTCATTTCACCGTCAACTTTGAAGATAGGCATTGCCTCTGCCCACTTAGTGAAGTAATCGACAGCGACAATGATATATTTGTGCCCCCCAGCTGAAACTGGGTTGCACGTCATGTAATCCACCCCCCACTTAGTGAAGGGGCCCACAGAGATGACGGGAAACAACGGAGCGGGATGTGACCACATTTTCTTGGTGTAGAGCTGACAAGGATGACAACGCTTCACAGCCTCCACGCAATCTTTAAAGATCGTGGGCTAGAAATAATCGACACATAAAATCTTCTGAGTCGTTGCTAACCCAGATAAATGACTCCCACACGCTCCGCTATGGGAATCATTCAGGACATGCTTAGCCTCCTCGTGGGTGAGGCACCGACGCAATACAAAATCTACATGTTATCACATATATAGTAGTCGGGCTACCATATTCTATTTTTTCAGATTTCAGTACACTTTTCAGCCAGTTCCCCTTCATATGAAATGTTGAGATGAGCATCTATGATGGATCATTGTTTGATCGATGTACTATAGTACTCTTCCATGCCATGACTGAGTCTTGGGACACTCAGATTTGAGGATTGATGTAGTCATTTAGCCATTTGCAGAGAAGTTAGTAGTGCCTAGAGTTGTATCAATGTTCTCTCATTGGACAGATGTTGGTTCAGATGGATTATTTGCATGTTTATGACTCAACTTATATTATCTTGTGTTACGGTTATTATTGCTCTTATACTCATTCTTATGACATGCATTAGCATCTAGTGTCATGATTTGGCGGTCATATAAATATGTGGACTTGGATGTATTGATATTATGTATGTATGTCCTTACTCAGACCTGGAAATTCTTGATCCATACTCATTGGTTTTACCCTCTTTAAGGAGAATAGAGGTAGTCATTCCCACCATACTTTGGCTTGCTAGTGTTGGTTTCATTATTCAGTGTCTCCACCCATCCATTACCTTCCAGTTATGTTTCCGACCCGACCTACTACTTGACTTGTGGCATGGAGGACCTTTCCCCACTAGAGCCTCTTTGTTGGACAAGCTTCCCTGTTTATTTGTGTCTTGGCTCTGAGTTGCCTAGGTTGTGTTGGCTAAACCTGAAACAAGTAGCATTGCCATCAATACAATGTATTTGGAAATGAAATGAATATCTTATGGAAAAGTCCGTTCATGAAAAGTAGTGCTTTTAAACATACATGAATGCATGAAGCCTAAAATAATATAAATCCATGTAATAAATGCATGGACCAAGGCTATGGAAAATCAGAGGCCCAAAAAAGAAATGGTTCATAAAGTTATATCTAAGGATTGTTGGCCTCACTTGTATTGATTTGGATTGTGAGCATTTGTCAAGGTGAATAAGCACCTTTGAACGTAACTTATCAATTTGTGAGACACTGCCATCCCCTGTGTGGTTGCTTGTTCGACATATGCTAGAGTGAGTACCCCCTTTCCATATCCAAGGTGTCACAGTGTTGAGTTGGTGGTCATCCTTTGGCCTAGCGTTTTGAACTTTAGCCTTCACCCTTCACTAGCAAATTGATTACAACTATGAAGTGAGTATGGTCTTGAAAGTCTGGTCTGAGTTATAATTAATAAATGAAACCCTATATATTTGGTTGATAGACCGCCAGTGAAGTGATTGCTACTTGTTATAATTGTTACTTGAATGATTTGTAGAGCATGTTTTAGCCTTTGAACACTTGCAGCAGATGGATGTTAGCCTGGGTTATATTATTGATTATGTGGTCATTTATAGATTATTATTTTGTCTATCTGGGTATATTGGATATTATAGATGATCATGCAGAGACATATAGGGTGTATGAGTATGCACCTTAGATGGATTTGGACTCCCCGAGTCCAAGGAGACAACTTGCTTTCCGTTCTAGGCAGTTGCAAGGATGATTTGGCTCAGTGTACCATTCTGGTGCAGTTTTGCCATGTTAGATGGCTTGTCTGAGCAGAGAGATGATTTGTTTGGATCTCCTAGGGCATTGTATGAGGAGGGGGTGGTCCAACCACTTGTTTTTACCATATTACCCCCCTTCCAGAGAGCCTAGTGGGCTTAGTTGGATAACGCAAGCACCCTAGGATGCAGTTTTTGGCATATCACGATTTCGAAGGCAGAATTAAAATAATTAAAATGGCTACTGAAGAATTTGATTTAAGCTACTGAGGCAAGGAAATGGCATGGGATGAGTTTTGATGATGAGAGTGATGTCTTCCACTCCTCCTCCAACAATTTCAACACTTGGATGGACCCACATCCATCTTTCCGACATGATTTATTATTTTTTGGAGCTTTTGGAGGCTCACGATTTCCTCAGAAAGGCACTGTTTTGGCATTTAAAAAAATATATTATTTTATTGTGCCATGGGGACACACTAGGAGAGTTAGCTAACACTCCCTAGACCCACCATGAGCTTTATTTTTATTTTTATTGAGTGGGATTCCCTCTCCTAAGGTGATTTGGTCCATTTTAATATTATATTATTGTATTGATCCATGTACTCTATGTTGAGCTCATCTCAACCGTTGATTAGAACATTTTAATCTTTTAATCTTAGCCACCCATTTGAAAAGTGGTTATGATTTTGGTTCTCTCATTCCTATTTAAAGGAGAGAGCTTCTCATTTGCAAGGGGTCTTTGGCTCTTGGATCTAGAAAATAGAAAAAACTATTCTTGTGGAAATTTTTGGATCTCCTTTGCATTTGATGTTCTTAGATGGTGATCGGAAAATCTATTGCTTCCTAGCATTTGGGTATTTGTTGTGAGATCTATATTTTGTGGAAACATTGTCTTGTCTACAAGAGGGCAACTTCAACTTGGGCATTTTTGCAGGGGCTCGTCAACTCGCTTGGATTGGCTTCGCTTGTATCAAGGGGTTTTCATTAGCATCATTGTGATGTATGATTTCATCTTTCTATTTTTCTGTAGCATTTGATCTTCTTTCTTGACGCATCAAATCTGATATGGTTGACGTTTGTTTTGTAGGAGAGAGGGCGCATTAGCTTCCTTAGTCAAATCGTTTTACATAGAAGCTTCCTCAAATCTTTTCAAATTGATCGGGACGACATAAATCATCATCATCAAGGCATCTACAAGGTTTTTCCGGGTAAGATCTACAGGTTGGTGCTTATTTTCTATATCTCAATCCATTGGCATCTTCATTTTCATGTTAAAACCCAAAATATTGAAAAACAAAAAATATTATGGATCAAACTGCTTGATCTCGGGGCAAACCATTTTTGGGTTTTGTAGATCGGGTCAAACCCTAAGTGGGTCTTCAAAAACGTTTTGCTAAAGTGACTCCATTTGGCCCAAATCCCAAGGCACTATTCTCTAAGCTCTAGCGCTACCCCTCATGTTGCCTCCTTCTCTTGCGATTTGATCTTTTCCTTGTGGCTCGGGTGCTTTGACACTGTCATACCTTCTTTCGAGTTCACCCCATGGTACTAGATAGCCCCAATCTCGTTCTTCCCCTCCCTACATTGGTCACGTTTCCCAAGGCAAAGGATATCTTCATCTTTTGCTAGTACCTGGATCCTGGATCTAGTAATAGGCTTATAGGTCACTTGTGTTTTGAACTTGGATCAAATTTCACATCTCATAAAACCCTGATCCAAGCCCTAGTTCACCTTGTGATGTCATCCATAGATCTAAGGTTTACTCCACGTTACACCTTACGTACTTCAACTACCTTTGATTTGATTTGGTGTTTAGGTCTGATCTCTCCTGTCGGGAGTAGATCTGGGTCTCCCCCATTGTTGTCTTGGGCTAATATAACATCAAGTGAAGATTGCCTCGATTGGTGTGACAACCATCCATTTGGGAGTAGAGGCTATCTTGGTTCAACCTCTTTAGTTGCCCATCCCTCTACCATCCATCCTAGATTCACCTCAGAGGCAACTACAAGTTTGGTGATAACACTACCCCCGTACGGTACAAAGTATCACCGATAATAATGTAGTTTTTCACATGTATACGCAGTTTACGTTGATCTTCTCTCGAGAAGGACGCAGGACACTTCAAATTCTAGAGATAGATAAGTATATCTCTGTACCAAGGATCAGAGGTGGAAATCAGAAAGATGTACTCATCTAGGAATGAGTCCTCTTCAACCACTACATTCTCTTTAGTAGGAAATTCTGCAATAAGCTTTGCAAAAACTAAGGACTTTTTGGATTTGGCAGACTGAAAATCCAAGTAAAACTCTTGGAGAATGACTATCCATTTATTGAATTTGCCTCTGATTATGCATCGGGACAAAACATATTGAAAAGGATTAACATCTGCCACCACTATAGTGGTGCTTAGTAGGATTGTAGTGACGTAACCTCTTAACAGCATAACCAGCGACTAAAGCTAACTTCTCGACATTAGAGTATATAAGCTCAAGACCACCTAATGCACGACTGAGATAATAGACACCATGCTCTTGGAGCTTGTCGTCCTCCTGAACCAATACCACCCCAATGGTCAACTCTGACGCAGCTAGATACAATATAAAGTCTCTAGAGTAATCTAGTGGACGTAAGAAGGGAGCCGATAGCAAAGCTTTTTTCAATGCCTCGAAAGCAAGTTGTGCGGTTTCATCCCATACAAATGGAGTGTCCTGTTTTAGCAAGCGCATGAATGATGAAACCCTTAGTAATCTTGGCATAGTTAACGATAAAACGTCGAAGGAAATTAGATTTTCCTTGCAGGATCTGAAGTTGCCTGATAGAACGAGGAGGCAGATTTACAATGGCCTCTACTTTCAGAGGATCCACCTGAATACCTTTGTTTGACAGGATGAACTGGAGTAACCTCCCTCACTCTACGCAGAAAACACACTTGTGGGGATTCAAGCGTATTTTGTAATGTCTACATCGTTCAAAAATTAAGCAAAGGTGATCTGGATGGTCAATCCTCTTACGAGAATGAGCGGGCAGATCATCTAGGTATGGCTCGACAATGTTCTTAATGTCGTGGAAGGCAAAATTCATTGCCCGTTGAAAGGTAGCCCCAGCATTTTTCAAACCAAAGGGCATTTTCTTGTATGCAAAGGTACCCCAAGGACAAATAAAAGCCGTTTTGTGTTGGTCTTCCAGCTTGATTTGGATTTGATTGTATCCGGAAAAATCATCCATAAATGAAAAAACTTCACTACCCGCACAAGCGTCAATAATTTGATCTATAAAGGGCGCGGGGTAATTGTCTTTGGGACACGCTTTATTTAAATCACGAAAGTCAGTGCATATGCGTATTGTCCCGTGCTTCTTATCAACAGGAACATGATGGGATATCCATTCCGTTAGAGCAATCGGGTAGATAAGCCCTTCTTTCAGCAATTATTCCACTTCAGCCTTAACGCTGTCGCTTTACACGGGTTAATAGGTCTAAGATTTTGTCGAATCGGTTTAGCGTTAGGATAGGTTCGGATTTCATGTTCAACAATCGATGGATCTATGCCTGACATCTCCTCATATGACCAAGCAAACACGTCACGAAATTCCTTAAACATGGTAGTATATATGGCAATCTCCTTCGGAGAGCAGTTTGCATCGATATGCACATTTTTGACGACGTCAGGGTTTACAAAGATGTCGATAGGAATGGTAACAGAGATATTTGCCATATTCCCCTCAGCAAATATTCCGACCTTAGGCAAAAGATAAATCAGTACATCAACATCTTCTGTCAGTCTCAAATGGACCTCCTGGTTTTCAATTCTACTCAGCTTTGGAAGAAAGTAGGACCTATGGTGAAGATCTTCGCAAATCTTATCTCTCCCACTCATGGCTTCCGGAATGGCTTCATCCGAAGGCAAAACCATGTCTAAGCAGTCATACGAATATAAAGAGTTCTCTGCCTAAGCAAGCAGGTAAGCTTCTTCCCACTCCTCTGAGACTCTAGAAGGAGTCGCGATAGAATCAACAGTGGTGTCTGCAATAGCTTGATAAGCCACTTCCACTGCAGATAAGGGCACCTGAGGTTCGTGATGAGAAGGAAGGATCCAAGGATCAGTTCTATTGATAACCGTTGCGATAGACTTCCCTACACTCGTAGAACCTAGATAATTTATCGGCGCTGGGATATCAAATGTGCCCATTAACGATGAATACATTCCAACCCCCAAGCTCTCTTTAGCCGGTTTAACCTGATCAACCAAAGGTACAGTGGACTCATTTGTTTCTAAACGACCCTTCCGAGTGAAACTGAGCTGGTCAATAGTAACCAACTTCCCTTCATTTGGAAAAACCACCACTCGAAGAACAACCGAGGCAATCGCACACATGGCGTAAGTCAAGCTTCTCCCTAAAAGCAAGTTATAGTCCAAATGAGCATCAATCACCTCAACTTCAAAAGACACTGCTTTCCCTGCCAACTTAATCTCAAAAGCTGGTAGGATACCATGCGAGCGGAAAGACCTCCCGTCGAAAGCAGTAAGTAAGGTGCTTTAGATGTTTAAAAAATTGAAAAAAATGTATATTTTTGTATTTTGTAAGTTTGCTGATTTTTTCCTGATGTTTGTCGATGTTTTGTCGATATATCCCGAAATGTTGTTTCCTGGACCCTGCCGATTTTTTCGCGGTGTCGATGTTTTCGACACTACTTTGAACTTCACAAAACTGTGTCTGCAAAGTGCCTTGGTGAAAACGTCTGCCACCTGCTCATCTGTCTGTATGTACTCCAACTAAATGGTTCCTCTCTAGACACAGTCTCTCAGGAAGTGGTATCGAATGTCCGTGTTTTCTCCGGTCATGGAACACTGGATTTTCAGATAGCCCAATGCCACTCTAATTGTAACAGTGAACCAGTATAGCCTCTAGCTCGCACTCGAATAACCCTGAAAGAAACTTCCTCAACCCATTCCCTCACAAGCAACCAAATTGGTTGCCATGTACTCAGCCTTTGCCGAGCTCAATGCAATTGACTTTTGCTTTCTGTTGAACCAAGACACAACCCCTGACCCAATGCTAAAGTAGCAACCTGAAGTGCTCTTTCGGTCCTCTACACATCTTTCCCAATCAACCTCTGTGAAGCCTACTAACTGTACAGTACCCATGGGCTCATAAACCAACCCATACTCCACTGTACCTCTGATGTAGAGAAGTATGTGTTTCACAGTCGTCCAATGCACTCTCCGAGGGTCCACCATGAACTGGCTCAAAGAGTTGACTACAAAGCTAATGCCTGGCCGTGTGTTGACCAGATACATGAGCGATTTGATAAGCTAGCGATACAATGTAGGATCAAATCTGTCTGACCCTAATGCATCAATCTTCCTCCAGTTGGAAACTAGAGGTATGGCCATAGGCTTGCAATCCACCATCCTGAATCTCTTCAAGATCTCCACTGCATACTTCCCCTGCCCAATGAAGAAGCACACGTCTCTTTGCCAAACCTTTAAACCTAGGAAGTAATGCATCAACCCAAGGTCTTTCATCTCAAACTCAACTGCAAGGGTGGACTTGCAGTCGTCAATCAACCTCATCTCCTGTAAGAAAGAGATCATCTACATATAAGACCAGTATGAGAGGGACCTTACCTGCCAAGAAGTACAGATTGTGATCCGCCTCACTTCGCTGGAATCCCATCTCCTGTAGATGGTTATTTATCCTCAAGTACCATGCTCGAGGTGCCTGCTTGAGCCCATAAAGAGCTCTCAACAACTTGCATACTTGTGTCTCCTTGTTCTCCACATCAAACCCCTTTGGTTGCTCAATGAATGCCTCCTCCTCGATGACTCCGTTGAGGAAGGCAGTCTTGACGTCCATCTGATGGACACGCCAACCCATCTCTGCTGCTAATGAGATAATGGTTAGAATAGAAGAATACCTGGCAACAACGGCGAAGGTCTCCTCATACTCAATACCCTCCTTCTGTGAAAAGTTAAAACCCCTTTGCCACGAAGCGCACCTTGTACATCTCCACGCTTTCGTCTGCTGCATGCTTCACCTTGTAGATCCATCTAGATCCCACCACTTTTTTACCTTTTGGCCTTCGCACAACCTCCCATACCTGATTCTTCATGATTGAGTCATACTCCTCAACCATGGCCTCCTGCCACACGTCATGTTGTCTAGCCTCCTCGAAAATGGAAGGTTCGGAGTTAATCATCTCTGTCATCAATTCCATATAGCTAAGTCTCTTTGGTGGTTTACTTCGCCTCATGGAGCTTTGTAGAGGATTCACTTGCCTCGAATCCTGAACTGTGGACCTAAACCACTTAAGTCTTTGCCTAGTGTCTAACTGTTGCAGGTGCTGGATATCCGTCTCTTACTGCAACTCTTCCTCCAAGTCAACGACTGAAGTATTCTGTCCACCTGACTCCCTTTGACTACCAAAACTTGTGCTCTCTGTCGGTACCTGTACCTATACCTCTGGCTCCTCCAACTTGACCCTTGAGTCCTGTGCCGGTTGCTCCTGTGCTGGTAAGTCTATAGATCTCTGCAAGGACCTGTCTTCATCAAACTGGAAATCCCTACTCACAGTGATCCTCTTGCAAGTAGGATTATAAACTCTGTATGCCTTCGAAGTCTTGCTGTAACCAACAACTAACCCCTTCTCTCTAGAAGGGTCCAAATTCTTCCTAGTGTCAGCATGAATGTGACAATAGCAGACACTCCCAAATATGCGTAAGTAGCTCACATTTGGTCTAGTTCCTGTGAAGACCTCCTCGGGTGTCTTCCTTCCCAAAGTTGTGTGGGGACACCTGTTCTGAATGTATACTGCAGTCCTGTATGCCTCGACCCAAAGGAATACTGGCAATCCCTGATCAAATAGCATGGCCTTGGAAGCTCCTACCATCGTCCTATTCTTTCTCTCCGCTACTCCATTCTGTTGTGGGGTGTTGTGGGGTATGAGGCACTGTGTGCTCCTTCTTGATCCCCTCAAATGAGCAATACTCTAAGAACTCATTAGAGGTGTACTTGCCCCCGTTGTCCATCCTCAATACTCAGATCTTCTTCCCTGTCTGGTTTTCTACGAGAGTCTTGAACTCCCGGAACCGCTCAAAGACCTCTAACTTGGCCTTTAGGAAATAGATCTAGGTCTTCTTGGAATAGTCGTCAATGAAGGTGACGTAGTAACTGTAGCCACTGAAAGATTGGACACTCATAGGTCCGCAAACATCCAAATGCACTAAGTCCAAGGTCCCCTTAGACTTGTGCTCACTCTGTGGGAAAGGTCTCCTGATGTTCTTCCCCAACGCACAACCCTTGTTGTGGTTATGCTTCTCCTCCTGTACCTGAGGAACTCCAATGACTGCCTATATCAAATGCCTCAGTGCTCCATGGTGTAAGTGTGCCATCCTCCTATGCCACAGATCACCTTGACTGCTGCTGCTGCTGACTAGAGCCTTTACAAACTCTAAGTGTAGTCTGTACACCTTCCCGCTCCGAATCCTAATCACCCGATCCAAACTCCTATCCGACCCTTTGGCTTGATATACACCCTATGGTCTCGGAACTTCACCTGAAATCCCTTTTCCTCCAAGGTGGAAACAGATATGAGGTTTTTAGTCAACCCTGGAACATACAATACATCAGCAAAACTAAGGGGTCTGCCAGACTCCCTTTGAAATGAAACAGTGCCAACTCTTTGCGCTTGATATCACGCATCATCACCAAGCTTAATGTGGAGATTTAATCCACCCTCATGCAAGCTCTTGAAGAACCTCTTTTGTCTCGTCATATGACAAGATGCTCTACTATGTAGATACCAAACGCTGCTACCTGTGGTGGTTTCCATGCAAGCTATCAAGCAAAAATCCTCATCGAAGTTTTTGCTGAACTCATCCACCTCTGCAGATCCTCCCATCTGGGTATTGTTCATCTTCTTCCTGTCTGGGCATTGGGAGGCAAAGTGTCCTTGCTTGTGGCAGATAAAACACTTGACCCTGGACATGTCAAGGTTCTTCTTACCACCCTTCTTTTGCTTTGCCTTACCCTTTCTCTTCCCTGTTAGGGCTAGAGCCTCTTCATCCACAATCTATTGGGCACTGCTGGATGAACCTGAACCTTGACCCATGCAGGTCTCCTGCACAAAGTCATCCCACAATCTCTGCCAATCAAGGAGCTTCTCCCTAGCCACAACACCTTTGACAAAGATGTCCCATGGCTTAGAAAAGCCATTGAGGGCTATTCGAACTAGCTCCTCATCCTCAATCTTAGAGCCTACAGCTCCAAGCTTGTCTCTGATCTGTGTGAGCCTTGTGAGATAAGGTACTACTCGTTCGCCCTTGGCCATCTTGGTACTGCGCATTCGCTCTTGCAGCACTATCTTCCGGTTTTTTATCTTGCTTTGGAAAAGTCCTTCCAAAGCTTTCCACATTTCCAATGCGGTCTTCTTCTCGGAAAGGTGATGGAATATGTGGTCCTTCACCCCATCTAAGATGATCAACATAGCTCTGGAGTCTAACTTCTTCTAAGTTACCAACTTTGTCAGATCTGTGGGCGCAACCTTCGTGGAGTTAATGTGCTCCTTTGCATCACTGACATCCATGATCCTTGTGTTCCTTTCTTTCCAAGTAGGAAAGTTATGAGCCCCTTGAAGTCTGTCCCCAACTCTCAACTGCACGGCCATAGTTAAGTGTACCTATCAAACCCTAGATCTGAACTCTAGGTCTGTGTTTTCAATAGATTTGCCCTTGATTTATCAATATTGCTATAGTTCCTTAGATTTAGCTTAACTGAGCTCTAATACCATGTAATTTTTCCTTTAAAATTCAAACTAGCGATAAACATTATATTTAATTGTTACTGAAAAACCACACATGAATTTCTTTTACTAGTATTGCAGTGGAAAGTAAATACTGAGAAACATCCGCAACATCACATAATTATAGACACAGTGTTTTGGGTATGGAAACCCTCAGATAAAACCCAAGATGGGAAAACCAGTGCATCTGTCAGATATGAAATTTATATTAAGAAGATATGGAACAATTACAACCAACAGATAAATTCGCCCAACATGGTAAATGGAACCTCTGCTAAATCACTGAGCAAACCCAACAACAAGGTAGGGCCATCTTGTGCAGCTGTATGACCCATAGCAGAAAAAATCGGCATCGGCAAAAAATCGGCGAGGGTCCAGAAAACATCTTCTCGACTAAGTCACCTGACACGGGGACACGGGACACGAAGTGCACGAAAATACGAGAGTATGACACGGACATGGTGGCCCCCTCAATCAGGACACGTAGGATACGTTTTATATA